>RDPX01000052.1:2310467-2389936 GCA_003991215.1 Morbakka virulenta | reverse complement strand
ATAAGAGAGGTATAAGGAAAAAGATGGGGGAAATGTGGTTTAATACAAAAAAAAAAGGGGTTGGGTGGCGGCGGGAGGGCTAGACCGTTAAAGAAGTTCTAGCTACCACATCCAATGGCCGCTGGGAAGGAATCATTTTAGCTGCAATTGAGGGAGGAAAAATTGTTTAAAAAAAAAAAAAAAAAAAAAAAAAAAAAAAAAAAATATAAACTATAAAATATAAACAAGAATATAAACTTAGGTTTGTTTGTAAACACCTTTCTTTTGCAGATCCCCTTTTGCAAGTGCAGACATTAATTCAAAAAAGTAACACGGACTTTGAGAGTGGATGTCTGGGATCAGACTTGTTCTTCACGAAACTAACAACCAACGTAAACGATTCTCATATTTGGAATTCCAATATTCTTAGAAAACAACAGCCTTAGTGACCATTTGTTTTCGTGCAATTCACTTTACAGTTTTAAAATGAGTATTATTCAAGGTGTGCATGTTTGCAAGCACATAGAATCATAATGGAAATCTGACAAGGCGTCTGGGGCCGTCTTAAAAAAAGGCATCTGAGAAAATAATCTTCGACAATTTTCCAGCCTGTCACGAGCATCATTCTCGGCATGATGAGGAGAAGTTCCTGAAAATTTCAATGGCGCTGTATTGCTTTGCATGGCCTGTGGTGAAAGCGGAACATCCCTTGAACTTTGGTATCGGTTTCGACTTCTTGCTCATTTCAAGTGCATGATACACAAAGGAAAAATTGTTTTCAGTTAGGGTATCTGTTTTTTTGGACCAGGTAACAAGGTGCTCAGGATAAAAAGCAAGGCAGAAACAAGTCAACAATTCAGAAGAGCGTAGCTCGAAGAACTAGGTAAGAGGAAAGCGCAAACACTTGGCAATTTGACTCATATTCCTTGAAAGCCAGTTGGTTCCTTTCTGGATCAAAGTTAATCTTGATTTAAAAAATGTTTTCCAGATTGCTCCGTCGTAATTTTTGTTGTTGTATAATAAATTACGGGTTACGAGGGTTTAGTACAAAACGCGTATTGTCTCCATGAAAACCTAGTCAGGAAACCTCGATGAAGTAAGATTTTAATCGACAGGAATAAGGTTTTAGGTTTGGTTTCAGATATCGTAACAGCCACGTTACAAAAGATGATTATTAAAAAAAAGTTTTAGGTCGCAGATGGTTATATCCTAAGCACGAAATGTACTTTTAACTGATCACATTTTAATCGAAATGACAATAAGTGGCAGGTATTACTTTATTTTTGAAAGTTCGGCAGGTTGTTAGGTGCTGGAACTTTTGTACAACCCGGACAAAGCTTGTGATACAAACAGGAACTCCTTGTAACTGGGTAAGCAGCCAGCAGTAAGTAGCCTCGGCTGTATACCTTGAGATATATGCTTAAACTTCATGTCGGTTACAAAGTATATGGACAGGACAACTATTGAAAAAGGAACTAAAATTCTCCCTTTCAGTCAGAAGTGGTAATGGCCATGATGGGTGTCATGCATCATATCTATTTTCACTTTTGTGTTTTGACCGTTTTGACCTACTTCTGTAATAGGTCAAACATTTTATAATTATAATAATAGTTATAATGGAAACTTTTTATTTTTTCATCCAAGGATACATTTACAAACCTCACTAATCAAGGTAGTTTGCATTGGCTTGCCTTTTTAACTGAATGGAATATATTACAAACAAAATTAATAAAACGACAATAGTTTAGGGTTTTTCCATGGTTGGTTTCTACGAATTAATATTAGTAATAACACGTAGTAACTTGTAGTAACAGTTTTGCCTGATGTCAACCATCTAAGAGTTGTGATATTAAGAAAAAACCCCAATATAATACCAGAGATCTTTTCTTACTTTGGAATAGAAGTTATATTTGATCAGCTGTGTTGTCCCCCAACAGGTTTTCAGAGTGGTTTAGTTACAGCAGTCATTTGAGTGACAATCCCAGTCAGTTGAAGTTTTAAGCTTTTGACAAAGATGTGTAGCCTGGTACCATATTTTCTTTTCTGTTGTGATCATTTTCTTGCAGAAACTAAGCAGCATGGATGATCTTGTCTTGCCATCTGACACCATTTATATTTGAGAGACACTTCTTCCCAGTAGCCAACAAGAATATTTAACTTAACAATATGATAAAGTTCATCAGTACCAAATACAGCAGTTAATACTTAACTGGGTACATGACTGCACAATTAATGAACTATTTTCTTGATGACTGCCCCTGGAAGCACTTATTTAACATATAAAGACTCTTGTTGAAGTGAACCTTCTGCCCTCTGATACCAGTCTGTTTTAGTGCAGAAATATGAACCATGGAAATTTGAAGCTGAAACATAATACAGGGTGTTACATATCAAAATATATCCAACAAATGTCACAACTCTGATGATATGTTCATATATCATTAAAATTTATATTGTACATTTCTAAACCAAACGATACCATGTTCTTCTTGTCAGAAATGAATACCATGCCCCATCAACCTAATATCATGACCCAACTTGATTTTGTTACTGATTTTAGTTCTTAAACTTTCCTGTCAATGCAAGGACTGTGTAACAATCTGAAGCAGCTACTGACTTGAAACCCAATTCCTTCCTTGTTATCAACCAATATCCATACATGAGTAGGATCATTCTATGCCAAATCAACAAGGACAATTGTGAATTAATACCACCCCTTTCAGATTTAACCAGAAATTTTTATCAAATACAGAGGGCTCTGAGATTTGTAAAATCAGAAAATTTCAATTAAGTATTTTATGTTCTTTCCCAAATAACCTTAATTGAAATTCCACCTATTTTGTGCAAAAATTCCATTGTCAGCTGTCTTGATTTCTTGTGCTAACTACCAAAATTTTGAATGTACTTAGAAATCATACTATTTGGACTTACCTTACCTTAGATGTTAAGTCCTCCAGTCTCTGCTGAGACACTGGGCAGCAAAACAACACAATAGGTCACGGTCCTCAACCAGGACCTGTACATTGCAAAAGTAAATTTGCCTGGTGAGAAAGTCCTCCTGTAAGGTGGCTTGCCAGGTTTTCACCAGTCTCCCTCTTTTTTGTTTTCCTCTCAGACTCCATGTCAGAGTCCGCCAGGCTCCGGCATGGAGTCTTGTACAGTGTTCCAGGATGGTGAAGTATTCAATAAAATCCAACTAAAGGTTTGGAAGTGCTGAAGGTTGCCAGACCAGGTATCTAGGTGGTCTACACAGATGTTGAAGAATGCAAAGCATGCCTGTTGAAAGGAATCTGAAGTACTGTCATCAGCATGTTTTTGAACTTCCATTCAAAGGAAAAATGTATCTTGATGTTTGACAAGTGAAGAATGTAGGTCACGAACGATGATGTTAGCCTCCACAAGGCTGACCTCATCACCCTCCAGCATACACACAATGGAGTGGAACATGGCAGCTTGTGTGTGCATAAAGAACAGCCAGGCTTCAGGGATCAGGAAAGAACTGCTGCAGAATAGTGGGGCATGGTTCTGCTGAGAAATATTCCTTAAGGGCATTGAAAAGCTGCAGAACACACTTGAGAACAGGAAGAAAGGAAAACCATCTTGTAATGCAATGACTTACAATCTTCTTGTACTCCACCTCAACATGAGTGCAGAAGTCCTGACGTTTAGCCAATCACACTGTTTAGTGCTGAAAATGTCCATATAACTTCATCAGCACAGCTTCAAAGTCAACCCAGCAAAGTATCAGGTGCTTGCATGATGCAGTTATTTAGAATATGTGCATTGCAGCCAGAACTGATTACTTGTTGATTGAGAGAGGACTGGAGGTTTGCAAAAAGATTTTTTCAGCTCTTCCTTGCTGCCCTGCTAATATTAGTGTTTTTATTGTCTGCACTTATGCACACAACTATTGTAGATGTAAGTAAATGTGTTTAAGATTTCAGATGTTTCACCTTTGACATCATCAATCTGTAGAATTTTTATGCACACTCCTTTTGTTGCCTGAAAGTAGTTGGCAAGAACAGGAATAACTATAATCAATCCATGATTTGACCCATTAAAGAAAATGGAAACAAAATTCACAGCCGACAAATCTGCTTTTACTTCAGATAGAATGTTCAAAAGAAACACTTTAGAGACAAGAGTTTGAGCTTTTGTCCTGCTGCAACAATGTTTCTGCTGGGATGTTTTCTGAAGGAGCTTCAATGTACAATCCAAAGAATGAAATGATTGTCTGTGACTTAACAGCATGATATGCAAAAGTGCCTTCCAGGGCAGCAAGCTTGCTTTTGGCATCACCCATACCCTTTTTTGAGAAAAAGGATGGCACAGGCTGAGTAGAACTTGCATTGGCTAAGGCACATTTTTGTCAGTTGATTTTTTTATGCTGCAGTATTGCTGAATGTCCCATGCTAGCAACATTAATGCTGGTTCTGCAAAGATTGCAATAAGCATATGTATCTGAATCATGCTTACTTGGGAAAGGGAATTCTTTTGTCCAACTTTCATTAAATGTGCACTTCCTTTTCTTGGACATTGTGTGAGGTTAAAAGTCTTCTAAAGATTTAAGGCCCTCTTGAACACAAGAACTATAACTGCTAGAACTACATGTGGCACTGTTCACTGTTGCTCAGGCATGCAAACTGATAGCTTGCTTGAGTCAGATGAGTTATGTTTATGTTTCCCTGAGCGTGGGCCTTAATGATTGCATAATCTTTGCAACTTGCAATTGAACATCAGAGGGGGGTCAAATTCACTTATGTCTATGCCGCTGTGCACAATCTAGTACTTCACAATCAATGCTATTGTTAGGCAATTGTACTTCTGCACTGCACCAGACACTCAAGCTTCCAAGCCCATCCCCTCTCTCCGAGTGATCAACAGTTGAAGAGATGCATGTAGGACATTGTAGGTTTGATGAACCAACACGAAATACTGCAAATCTATTTACATCCATGCCTTGGGGCTTTGAGTTCTGAGGATTCATTTTGTCAGACCTCTGACAGTGGTAAAGCAGTTACATGCATGTATAGCTGGAAACAAATGACTTTTCAAGATTTATTCAAAAATAAAGGACATTAAACGATGAGAAAGAATTTAAGGATGGTCTTCAAAACTAAAGGACATCTGGTCACTGTAGGCTAAACTGACAAAGAAAAGTGTGATCAATTCATGAAAGAAAGAAAGAAAATACCTGGTTGATGTAATACCAAGTCTTAGGTTCTAAGCAAAGCAAAGCATTGTCATTTAGGAAAATCCTGGGTATTACAACTTCACACTATTTCTCATGTTACTTGAAACAAAGGATCCATCCATTAAAGTGACATTAGGAATGACAAGATTAAAGTATTCTCACAATGATGTACAGAAATGAACTTTTGTGTTTGATGGTTCAACATGTTCTTTGCAAAAAATTGAAAGAAATTTGAGAAAATGACTTTTTTGTAACTATGACAAACAAGTACACAGGTATCAGCAATATTAAACAGCTGACCATGTGTTTTTGAGCAGTTACTGACAATTTGGAGATTTAAGAGGATTTTCCTGGTTTTTAAGCACTAAATGATATCCACACTCTGTTGTCAATGCCATTGAAGATGTTTTGTTATGGTCAAAGCATACACTCCAGAATTGTAGAGGACAAAGTTATGATGGTACAAACAACATGATAGGTAAAAAGTCTGGCTTCACTATTCAGATTCATTGAAATTCAACCAAAAGCTATTATGACTCATTGCGATGGGGACTTACTGAGCTTAGCTGTGAATGATCACTGCTTTGTGATGTTCTGTTTAAAATGATGGGTACTGCTGGGAAGATATGCATACTTCTCAAGTACTCTCCAAAAAGGGAAAAAATCCATGGGTCTTTGGATGAATTTGTTGAAGGAGAAATTGAGGAAAGTGCAAAGGAAAAGAAGAATCCAGCCTCTTTGAATAAGCAAAGTAAAACTAGTAAAACTCAGGGCATCCTTTTTCAACAGTATTTTTGAGAGATACAAAGATTACAAAAATTACAGAGAGTATGTTTTTGGGAAAAACTTGATGCAAAGACACACAATCTGAAATAGAATGATTTCCCTTTTCCTTCTGTCTTTTGCTGGGTCATAGATTGTACAGTTTGACTAATAATTTGTTTAAAAAATTGGAAAAGGAAAAGGTGTCAGCTGTCAGTGGAAAAAACTTCAAATCAAGCAGTCCAAACATTTCAAAGAATCAAACCAAGCCAAGATTTTGACCTGTTTTATGAAACTGTCAGAAAATAGGAGCCAAACTCAATGTTGAAGGCCCAACTCTATCTAAGTGAAGTAGGAGTCACGAAAAATATCATGTAATTCAGAAGCATTCCATCCTGAAACTCCCACTGACCAGTGCTGATTCATAATTTATGCAATCTACACCATAATCATGGCAGAGAAAAATCAATTTCAGCAACCAAGTTGACAATTCTTGTCTTCCATAGAGCAGTTACTTGGAAAGGTTTTCAACTCCTAGTCTTACAAGGCTGCATTAGAAGCTTTAGACAAATACAAACATGATCTTTATGTTTCAGCAGTACCTACAGAGTACCAGATCTTTCAAACAAATTGTGCCAATGAAAAAAATATTTTACATCCTGAGAAGATAAAAAAAAAGATCATGACAAGAAGTAAGCGAAGAAGAATGAAGCATTTTTATGAATGCCAACAAGTTGATGAAGTTAGTCCATGTTGCTTTAGCTACTAGTGCCACCCCTGAATGACCTTTCTCATTGATACCAAGATTGAAATCTTGGCTTTGATCCACTCTGTTGCAAAATTGTTTTAATGCATTGGCCATCTGCCCTTGAGAACCTGACCAACAAAATATCATTTTAAGATGTTTTTAATAAGTTGGTTGACCCAAAACCAACAAGAAAAAACATTTTTGGTAAATTTAATAAGATGATTTAACAACCATCACCTTTTCTTTTTACAGCTGTGATTGAAAATCAAGAGGCTTTTTCAAAGTACATACTTCCTTTTTGAGATTTTCTCTCAAAATGATCAACCTCTTCTGCTATCCTTCTCTCTAACAGATAAAATAAATCACATTTAGGCTTGAAGGCATTTAAAATTTGCAAATTTTTTCCCACCCTATCTTGCAGCAACAATAAAATGTGACTCCCTCACTTATAGAACCATTGTATGGGTCCTGTCTTTTCATAGGTGTATGTGTTCTGATAAATTAAAGTTTTTGTGAAATATAAATCTGTAGGTTTTCTGCTTATCATTGTTTCCCATGGGCACTTCAGCTATGTGCCCATTTTTTCATCCTCAGCTTTGCACTCTTGTAAAGATATACCCTGCAGATCTTATATTACTGTTTTCAAGTATGTGGCTCTGTGCTTTTGTGGATTGCCTTTCATAAACTGTTTGTTGGTTACAAGATCTACATGCAACTTTGAGGGTAGTTCTCTGGCTATGTTGCTAACAAGCATCGATTTTATGTTTATTTTTATTTCAAACACACTCGATAAGCCCCACACTATCCTAAAGGAAATGCTGGAACTGAGGTAGCAGTAAAAGTCGCCAAGAACATGTTGAAACATTCCAATGACTTGCACACAGCTCTGCTACATTATAGAAATACACCATAACAAGGACATCATACAAGAACTCTTCTTTCAACATCTAAATGTGCCCTCATCTCATCACTGATTGACATCACAAACACAAGATAACAGATTTTTGATAAATGTATTACAGCAAAGATCAACTATGACCATGATTGTATGGACAGATAATAGAATCTGACAATTAATCATACGTGCTGAAGACACCCCACAACACACTCATCAAATGAAACAGAGTGCATGTTACACCAGCAGCTGCTTGGTCAGAGCCTTTTATCATACACACACCAGTACTTGTTCATTGTCAACCAACAAAACCTGCAGAACATTGCCAACCAACACAGAGTGTCAGTTCGCCGAGTGATTCGACTCAAACTACAACAGAACAATCAGGTTTGTCAATCATGCCCATGAAACAGACACTAGTAGAAACACCAAAAACTGTGACTAAGTATAACACAGAACGTCCAAGATAAAAAGTAACACTCCCATCAAGATTTAAGGATTTTGATATGTCATAAGACAAGATAAGGATATAAAGTTACACCAATCTTATCATTTAGTTTTTTTTTATTTCATAGGAAGGGGGATGTTGCATATGCTACCTCTTCCACCATCTTTGTTATATCATGTTTACATTATTGCTGGTCATGGCATTTTGGTAACACATTATATTTCATTCGATAATCAAAATGGCATCTACGTTTTTCTTTGCTTGCACTTCCTTTGACTTGTAACTCCATTATCTTCAACTTTCACTGGTATACGGTAAGCATTGGATATGAATATGACACTTTTGTGTGTAATCTGTGAAACTGTTTTCTAGATGTGTGGTATTGTTCCTTAACTTTTGTCCATTGTTTGGACCAATTTACATGATTTGTTTTCTTTTCAGAATTAATGTTCAACTATTTGCAGTAAATAGAACACTTTAAGTAATGTAGTGATTAATTCACCTTTTTTGATGACCTAAACATGTTAATTCAGATAATTATGTTATGTGGAGTAAAGTGTTGTTTCTACTTTCATGCCAGTATTTTATAGCTGTCTTTTTCCTCTCAAAGTCATTATTCATACTTTTGGTTATTTGTATACCCAGGAAACACCCATAACATTTTAGTTTTCCATCACCTAGAGCTTCTGAAATGTATATTCATATAAAACATGTTGTTAAGAGAAAACAATTTATTATAAAAATATATTTATATGTTGCCTTTTAGATTTCCAATTACCAATTGCCAATTAATAAAAGAAAAAACTAGCTGTAATTATGAATAATTCTGAAAAACTTTGCCAACTTGAAAATTGTCTTGTTGAAAATGCTATTGTCCTTGGAATGGATGAAAATACTGGCTTGTCAGGATGCAAACGGCTGCCAAAGACATTTTCTGATAACTTTACTCATGACAAGAAGGGAACTATTGGACCCTATCAATTACATGTTCTTGGAATATTCACTAGCACAACTGCAGTTTTTCCAGCTTCCAAAGTATTTGTTGATGGTAAGTTTACTCGTTTTTCAAATTTTTTAATACTCTTCATCTCAATTTGTGTTAAAAATTTGATATATTTTTTGTTTAATAACAAAATGTAATGAAGTAATGGAATGTTGTGTTCATCACTTCATTACATCAATTACAAAAAGATCAAAAGATAACTCATGACATTTCCCTTATAGTTGTCTAAGTACTGTATTTTTTACAGAAACTTTACAGAATTGAAACAAAGATGACCAGAGTCAGTTTTGTCATCAAATATTGTCAGGGATTTTTTTTGTATTGACTTTATTATTTGACCACAAGAACAATGATTAAGTATATTGTAATGATCAAGCCCATCACAAGACATACAGCCTGCCTTAACATTTCTGATATCACCTCTATCATGTTGCAATTTAGTATGTGTTAAGGAGGCTAAATATGGTCAATAAACATGTATTTAATAGAGGTTATGTGTAAGAGGTTAAGTTTTAATAATGTATTTTGGTAATATTTCTTTGTTTAGACTCACATTAAATGATGTTAGATTTTTCCATTTTCTTTTCTAATCCATGCAAACATAGACAATAGACAAGGCTCCTTGTTAATTAGGAATAGGTGTAGGAATGGGGTGTTCAAGGATTGAAAAAAATGTGTGCACCAAACTGGATTTGAACCAGTGCCTGTGTAGAATATCATGTTTTTTCATCAAGTGTTTGTGTAAGATTTGTTTTGAGCTTGTCTGTTGAGTACCATAATTGTACATTCTTGCTTATCTGTCATATCATTATTAAACACTATTATTAAGCACTATTGCTATGTTTTCACTTCTTGGAAAATACATTTTTAACATTATGCTTACTATCAGTATGATCAAACCAACTTTCGATGCCCAATAGCATTAGCTTTGTTATTCTTATCTCATGTTTTAACAACAAATAATAGAAGTTTAATATTACATATATATCCTCCAAGGGACAATGGAATACCTGGATGAGAGAGAGTTTGAGAAAAAGAATACTTGCAAGACCAGGATATAGTATGTGCACTACACACAAAAACTGATTAAGATGATAGCAAGGTGTCAAACCTTCCATTTTATCACTAAAACAAAGGTTGTAGAGTAAATTATGGGAGAAGAATAAGGCAGTTTGGTATCAAATATTATACCTTGCTAATTAATTAGTACATACCCTTCTATCTGGAGTCAAAGAAAGAAAGAAAACATTGGTTGACACATCTTGTGCTATCCAGTTCAGTTGCTTTCCATCTATTCTTGCCTAGTATAGTTTCCCCTGCTACCTAAAACACAAAAGAACTATGTAAAATTAGGTAATTACAGTGAAAACCTCTGAAAAGTAAGACCATATTACGTTAGATACCACGTAATAGCAGGGTGAAGAAAGTACAGGTGTTGTATTTATTACACACTGTTTGACCATACATACACAAAGGAATAGTGCACAGTTATGAAATTACTATGAAAATTCATAAAACAATGTAGAGAAAATTGAAGAAAAGGAGAGATTGGTGAATATTAAAGCAAAATTGGGGAAAGAAAAGATAGCATGAACTTACAAAATATTGGAAAGATACTTAGAAGGAACTAATGATATGTTTAAGGTGGTTGTTGCAATAAATGCAATGCCAAGAACAAGTGAGGAAAGACAAAGAATGAAACAAGATGGAAAAAATAGTAGGAAAGACAACAACAACAACAACATCAACAACATTAAAAATAGAAGAATTAGGAAGTTGGAATCTAAATTAAAAGATGCAAGACACAGAGTAGCAAGAATAGCAAATTAATTACATCAAAGGAGGACCAGGCAAAAAGCAACAAAAAAAGAAAAGAGGATACTTGGAAAGTTGAAAGAATTAGTCCAAAATCAACTGGTTGAAAATCAACAACTACTGAAGGAGAAAGAGAAATGGCTGGAAGAGTTAGGGTATTTGAAAGTAAAGTTAGAAAAGGTCAGAGTAAAATATGGAAAGATAAAGGATAACAGCATATTTAAGGAGGACCAGAGTCGATTTAGCATAGGTATTGAATCAAAACAAGAAAGGAAAGGAAAAGTTCCAGAAATACAGAAGTTGGTGCAATTTTGGGTGGGTATATGGGAAGATGAAAATGTGACGCTATGCAGGAAATGGATGAACAGAGTGACACAGAAGTTAAGGGAAAGGGTTACACAGACGAATGAATTAGAACTCACTGAGAAAGGATTATATGAAATAGCAAGAAAGAAAAAGAACTGGTTGGTGACAGGTGTTGATGGTATACAAAACTTCTGGTGGAAGAAGGTTATTGGTGCTGGTAAATCAGTGGTGAAAAGAATGGATAAATGGATTGAAAGCCCACAGGAAATGGTAAAATAGAAGGAGAGTCCTATTGCCAAAAACAGCGAACTTGGATAATGAGGAGTATCGATCAATAACATGTTTGAACAACTGTTACAAATTCTTACTGGTTTGGTAGCCATGTACATGAAAGAGCATGCGACCAGAAATGGACTTAAAGACTAAATTTAGCTGGGGACGTGTTCGAGAATGTTTGGAACAGTGGATCAGTTGTTTGTAGATAATGCCATAATGGATGAAGTGAGGGGAAATAAATAAACTTGACAGTGGCATTCTAAGAACACCAAAAAGCGTGTAATATGGTCAGACATGATTGGATGGAGAAGGTTAATAGGTGGATTGGAATACCGGGTAAACTGTTTAGAACTCTTGAAAGTAATGATAAAAAGATGGTGCAGATGATTGTAGAGTAAGGACAGTGAAAAGATAAAAGTGAGCGGATGGATAAACATCAAAAAGGGATCTCTACAAGGAGACAGTTTCTCACTGGTGGGATTTTGTCTGACAGAGGCACCAATCGCTATGTTATTAGTGGAGACAGATGGGAGCATTAGATGACCTAAAGGTATTCCAACAAAGGCATAAAAAGCTAGCAGTTGTAAATGAGGTAATCTAAAGGCTAGGATGGATACGGGTGTATGTTACAGAGTAGCGAAATGTGCAGAAGTGATCTTCAGAGACAGGAAGATGGTAAAAGGAGGAGGATTGAGAGTAGTGAAAGAGAGGGTGAAAACCCTTGATCCAGATAAAAAAAAGAAGCCTACAAGTACTTAGGATGTGAACAAGATGATGACATAGACAATTGGTCAAACAAAACTTGAATGATAATCATCTTATGTAAGCCATTACTGCAGGAGTGGGCCCAGTGGCAGGTTGTATCATGAATGTCTGCAGAAATAATAAAAGGAGATGTAGATTGTTTGGATAAAATAGTGGAAAATGAGCTAAGGGATGCCAACGGGAAGCAAGCTAGCGATGAAATATTATACATAGGTAGAAAAAAAGGAGAAAGAGGTTTGGGAAGCTTCAAAGACGTGTACAATGAGACAGAAGGAAGAGTTTCATGTTATTTGGGAACAGCTACAAACGAATGTTTAGGGAGAGCGTGGGGGATTGAGCATGAGAAAGAATGGACATCATTGAAAACCAAGGTGGAAGATATTATGATGTAGAGGATTTGTTGAATGCGATATAGAGTGATATGACGACTGTACATTAACATGGAGAAAACTAGAGAAAGAACTGTGTTTAAAGAAATTCGAGGAAAAGAAAATGCAAAGTGGAATAATTTTGAGGTATGCAAAAGAGAACTATGGATGGTTGAAGTGCAACAAGGACCCTAGGAAGATAATAGCTATATTTAACATCCTGGAACAGATGGTGGAAACAAGAGCTTGGAAGAAAGTTAAAAGAATTGTAGAAATATACAGTTGCGGAATATATGGTGGAATAAGGAAACGTTGTAACACTTGTTACCATAATGCAAAAAGCTAGCAGCGTCAAAGTATATGAGGAGACATGATAATGCACTAAAGACCTTTGCATACGAATGGGGAAAGAAAGAAGGTTTATTTAAAGAAAAGACGCTGTGGTACAATAAAAAAATAAGAATACGGACACGTGTTTGAGAACAATGGCAAAAAGATCTTGTGGGATTGGGAACATCAAATGAGGACGCACTGTACAGCAAGAGACCAGACATGACTTTGGAGGACAAGATTAAAAAAGATATATAGATCGTGGATATCGCAAGGATTCAAGTTAAAAGGTATACCAGTAGTGATTGGATGTTGTGATGGTGAAATGAAGGAATTGAAAAATCTGATAAAAGAACTATTTGACGAAAAGGTTGTACATAAACTTGCAAACGAAGTGCAAGAGATTGGTATGGGAAAGCGAAACAATTATTAGAAAAGTATTGTCTGGATTAATTGGATGAATGATATTTGAATTAGCCACCAAAGCTTGTTAGCTAAAGACTCTGGCCCTGGATATATATCCACTATTTATTGTAAAATGTGTGTGCTGTGTATATAGGTACATAATAATAATAATGATGATGATATGCCGCATCAGCGCGAAATGCCAGATGGCAACTGGCGCGGTAAATCCAGCCTCTTGGCAGTAAGGTTAAAATGCACTCGTGTCAAATGAAAACAAGAAACAAATTATACCCTCTCGTCCGTCTCGCGGGTTAACAAGGGACGTGCCCCTCAGAGAGAGAGAGAGAGACCAGCCTGATGTCGAAAGATGGGCCACAAGGTCTAATTCTTCCCACGAAAATACTTTACATGGTCACCAGGACAGGATTGCTCCCACCCCTGGCCCTGTAGATTCTCCACCAAAACAAAATTTTAAGGAAAAACGAAAGATATGGACAAAGGAAGAATATAAGGAAATGATGTACTGTTTTAACTTTAAGTTAGAAAATCTGCAATCAAATAATACTGAGGATACTTTTCTTAAATTGATTGAAAGAAACAGCGAAAGTGATAATATGGATGCTAACAATCTAGCAAATGAGGGCGAAAATATTTTGTGATGCTGAAATAAGGGAAATCAAAGAACAAGTGAAAAATGGCATTAGGATGACTATTGATAATGAAGTTGGTGTAGGCCCAGTAGATAATGACAACGAAGGAGGAGAACCAGGTAATGTTGAGGTTGTGGATGGTAATACTGAGGATGTAGAAGGGAACGCTGAAGATGTGGTGGTAAATGAGGAAGCTGATTGGGACAGAGCTCTGGTTAAAAAAGAAGATATACTAGATATGAAGAATGCTATTATTGAGGAACTGTCTAGAGTGAAGCATACTCCCATGTCGGAAAGGGAGCTTTTAATAAAATTGAGACATACACACAAATATAAGACCATTTTGAAATAGCAAACGCCACTTCCAATCGATTATGTAATGAAATAGATCCTGACCTTACTGAACTTAATCAACTATTTTATGCAACACGGAAAGTCGTTCAAGAAAAATGTGGGCTTAAAACAAAAAGCAAGAGGAATAATAACAGGAAAAGCAGTAAGCCAAAATGGCAAATGAAGACAGAAAAGGAAATTGAAAGCTTTAGGGAGAAATCTCTGTTGGAGGAATTAAAAGGTGACAGAGAAGTAAGATCCAGGAAAGCTAGAAAAGTACTGAGAAAGTATATAAAATTAAACACAAGGAACAAATTCCCAGGATAAAGAAGCTTCAAGTCGAGGCCTAAAGATTACGTAGATGCGATAACCGTAATAATTTTTTCAGACAGAATATGATATTTTAAACAGGTGCTAAGAAGTTCTACCGCGAAACTGGCAAAGATACTATATCCGTAGAAGAAGTGCCACCAGAAGATAGAATTAGAGAATATTGGAAGTCAATGTGGGGAAATGATGAAGCTTATAATGAGAATGCTGATTGGATAAGAAAACTGGAGGATAACGAGGAATTACAAGAACAGGAATGGGAAAGCATAACAATTGAAGAAGTACAAGAGGCAGTTAGAAAGTCACACAAATGGAAGTCCCCTGGAATTGACAAATTACCTAACTTTTGGCTTAATGCACTTCCCTCCTTACTCTGTAAATTAGCATTAAACCGTAATATCTTTACAATAAATCCGGATCAAGCACCAGGATGGCTCTGGCAGGGCACAACATATCTCCTAGCAAAAAATTCCGAAATTTCTGACAACCCAAAAACCCATCGACCTATTACCTGCCTTTCCACTACCTATAAACTCTTGACCTCAATTCTTGCAGAAAGAACATATAAAGGCTGAGGAAAACAAAACATCTCTCCTATTGAGCAAAAGGGTTGTTGCAAGAGCTTCTATGGGTCTGAAGACCAATTGCTCATTAATAAAATGAACTGGAGAACGCCCAGTCAAAACATAAGAGCTTAAGCACANTAAACCGTAATATCTTTACAATAAATCCGGATCAAGCACCAGGATGGCTCTGGCAGGGCACAACATATCTCCTAGCAAAAAATTCCGAAATTTCTGACAACCCAAAAACCCATCGACCTATTACCTGCCTTTCCACTACCTATAAACTCTTGACCTCAATTCTTGCAGAAAGAACATATAAAGGCTGAGGAAAACAAAACATCTCTCCTATTGAGCAAAAGGGTTGTTGCAAGAGCTTCTATGGGTCTGAAGACCAATTGCTCATTAATAAAATGAACTGGAGAACGCCCAGTCAAAACATAAGAGCTTAAGCACAGCCTGGATTGACTACAAGAAGTCTTTCGATAGTGTTCCCCACTCATGGATACTGAGAACTTTAGAAATATACAAAGCGTTACCGGTACTTATTAATTTTCTGAGAACTAGTATGACTTTATGAGAAACAAATCTTACTCTCTCTCATAAGAACGGAACACTCACTTCAAATGGCATTAAAATTAAATGTGAAATCTTTCAAGGTGACTCCCTACCCCCTCTTCTTTTCTGCATCGCACTCATTCCTCTTTCAAAGATTCTGAATGATACAGGCTATGGATATAAGATCAACGATAGAAAAGTAAGTCACCTGTTTTACTTGGACGACTTAAAATTGTATGCTCATAATGCTAGCGAACTTGAAGGATTATTGAAAAGTGTCAAGTCGTTTAGTGATGACATTGGAATGGAATTTGGGCTAGATAACTGTGATAAGCGAGCTTTTAATCAAGGAAAGCTGATTCGTACTGAAAATGTTGTTTTAGACGATTTAACGGTTGGAAAGGAACTTGAGCAGGAAAGTACGTACAAATATCTAGGAGTGAACGAGGGTGGTGGTATACAACATGCTAGTATGAAGGAAAAAATTAGAAAAGTGTTTGCTAAGGGTCAAATCAATTATGAAAACAGAACTAAACTCCAAGACCGGATTACTGTGATCAATACACTAGTAATACCAGTTGTTACTTACAGTCTTAATGTTATTAATTGGAGTATGAATGGAATTAAATGGTTAGGTACAAAGATAAGAAAACAATTAACGTGTAATAGCATGCTCCGTACAAAATCAGATGTCGACAGGCTGTATGTACCAAGAAACAAAGGAGGTAGAGGCATGATCCAACTTGAGCTGTCGTACAAAACATCTACTATTGGGCTCGCTGAATACCTTGGAAACACTGGCGATTGGATGCTGCAACTTGAACATTCTCACGAAAATGCAAAAAAGCTTTACTCTATTTCTAAACAATCGAATAAGTTCTTTAGAGAATTGGAATTGGAGATTGAGAATGTAAATGAAGAGCTTACACCCACAGCCACAAAAAAAAAGACGAAACGAAGAGCAAAAGATTTGGGACTTGAACAGTTGGAACATAAATGGCAAGATAAACCTCTCCATGGGCAGTTTATGACGTGAAGCAAAAATGCTGATGTTAATGAAAAGGCAACCCATCAAGGGCTGAGCAGCTCTGGACTGAAAGGGGAGACTGGGGGTTTTATACTTGCCGTACAGGATTAGAGTTTGTTCATCCGTAATTAACAAGGAAATGTCCTTCATAATCGTGCCGATTCAAAATGCAGATTTTGCGAGGAAAAGCTTGAATCTGTTGATCACTTTGCCTCTGGATGCTCAATATTAACACCACATGAGAATACGAACAGGCATGAAAGGGTCGGTAAATACTTGCATTGGAAAATATGCAAAGAATACTCAATAGAAAGCAACACAAACTGGTACGAGCACCACCCTGAACCAGTCACCGAAGGCAACAATGTCTATTGGATTTCTTATCCATGCAGATCGAACAATTCAGGAAAATTGTCCTGACATTGTGATCAAAGATAAGAAAAACATAACCAGTTTCTTTATCGATATGAGTGTACCATCTGATAGGAATATCTCTGCAAAGGTTTTTGAGAAGCTTAGCAAATATAGAGAGCTAGAAATCGAAATACAGAAAATGTGGCACTTGAAAACAAAAATCTTGCCAGTATTAGTTGGAGCATTAGGGCTTATAAAAAAGGGTACCCAAGATTTACTAAACCGAATTCCAGGTAGACCAACTCTTTAAGATGTTCAAAAGATCTTTTTGAGTAGCATAGCTCACCTTTTAAAGGCGAGCTTTGAGTATGTACAAAAAACTATTTTTAAAAGTATTTCGTCGCTGTTGACGTTCGTGTTGTGAATTATTTTTGTATTAATTTTACTCCAAAATTTATTTATACATATGAAAATTTCTGTATTACTTGTGATAATGTGTATTTTGCCCCCCATTGATGTTTGTATGTAGTCTCGTTCTATGTTGTTTTTATTCATTTATATGTTTTTATTCCTTTACCTTTATACACACAGAACATAACTTCACTCACCCTAGGTAACTGTTAGTTACCCGGTGTTTAATTTCATAAAAGCATATCTGAAGGCATTTTTCAATGGTAAAAATTATAATAATAATGATGATGATGATGATAATGATAATGATAATGGTGGTAAATACGCAGTCGTGATTGTTAGATCCAGACAGTGTGTACCTTTAGCAACGATACCATAATGGAATTTGGTATTGAAATGTGCGCCATATTGGTATTGAAAAAAGGAAAGGTTTTGAAATGAGAAGGAATAAAATTGCCAGATAGCTGAAAGGTGAGGTCTTGGTAGAGAATGAAGAGTATAAATATCTGACATAGTGCAGGCAGATCAGACTAAGCAAAAGGAAATGAAAAAGGAGGTTGAGAATGAGTACAAGTAAAGAGTCAGAAAACTATTAGAAACGAAACTTCTTCTTCATCTTTCGGCTGCTCCCGTCAGGGGTCGCCACAGCGGATCAATCGCCTCCATTTGGCGCGGTCGTCAGCGTCCTCTCTCCTCACTCCTAATGTCCTCATATCCTCTTCAATTCCGTCCATATATCTTCTCTTTGGTCTTCCTCTCTTCCTCTTCCCTGGCAGTTGCATCCTCAACATTCTCCTCCCGATGTAGCTATCTTCTCTTCTGACCACGTGTCCGTACCATCTCAGTCTTCCTTCCCTTTGCTTCTCTCCTAATCTTCTAACGTGTGCTGTTCCTCTGATGTTTTCATTTCTGATTTTATCTAGCTGTGTGACCCCAAGTGACCACCTCAGCATTCTCAACTCAGCCACTTCCAACTCAGCTTCCTGCTTCTTTGTTGTCGCTACCGTCTCAAGCCCATATAGCAAAGCTGGCCGCACTACCGTTTTGTACACTTTTCCTTTCACTTTTGGCAATATCTTCCGGTCACATAACACCCCTGTTACCTTCCTCCACCCGTTCCAGCCTGCTTGTATCCTCTTCTTCACTTCTCTGTCGCATCCCCCATCGTATTGCACTGTGGATCCAAGGTACTTGAAGTCTTTTGCCTTCATTACATCTGCTCCTTGCATGCAAATCTTGTCATCCTCTCTCCCATTCACGACCAGGTATTCGGTCTTGGCCCTGCTTACCTTCATTCCCCTTCTTTCTAGGGCATATCTCCACTCCCCCAGTTCTTCTTCGGCCTCGTTCCTGGTTTTGTTGCACAGCACAATATCGTCAGCAAACAGCATACTCCATGGTGCTTCTTTCCTGACTTCATCAGTGAGTCGATCCATGACTATTGCGAATAGGAAGGGGCTTAGAGCTGACCCTTGGTGGAGTCCGACCTTGACTCGGAACCAGTCAGTCATTCCTGCAGCACTTCTTACAGCCGTCGCACTGTCTTTGTACATGTCTTTTACTAGCCTTACATACTTTTCTGCTACTCTGGATGTTCTCATGCAGTGCCATAATTCCTCTCCAGGTACGAAACTAACGAAACTAAATGGTCAAAATCGTAGTAACGAGATAAACATCTGAGTATTATCTTTCCTGAGACATTCTGCAAGATTTTAGACTCTGGATTTTGATATTCTGGACGGAAGAAGAGATACATCAGTTGGATAGGAAAGCAAGAAAGCTATTGAAGCTATTTACGGGGGACTACACCCAAAAAGTAATCTGGACAGACTGTATATCCCAAGGAAAGAAGGTGGAAGAAGATTGCTTAATATGAAGATGTTGTAAACTTCTTATGTATTAGAATTAAAAGATACGTATGCAACAGTGACGAAAGGTTACTAAAAGCAGCTAGAGTGGCAACTGAATATGAAAGAGAGAGTGAAGTTAGTATAAGTTGCGGCAAAAGAATGAAAAACATCAGGTTTTGAATGAAAAGGGCTTACATGGACAGTTTTTACGACAGACAGAAAATGAAGCAGGCAAGGATAGATGAAACTGGCTTTAAAATGCAGTATAAGTTGCGGCAAAAGAATGAAAAACATCAGGTTTTGAATGAAAAGGGCTTACATGGACAGTTTTTACGACAGACAGAAAATGAAGCAGGCAAGGATAGATGAAACTGGCTTTAAAATGCAGGAATTAAAAGTGTAACGGTATCAATGATAATGGTACACAGGAACAAGCAATACGCTCCAATATCATTAAAGCAAAGATCGACAAAACACAAAAAGAAAGTAAATGCAAAATATGTAGACAGGTAGATGAGACGGTGAACCGTATCGCTACTGAATGCAGTAAGGCAGCTCAAAAATAGCACAGACATCTACATGATTGGGTTGCAAAGCGAAGCTATTGGAAAGTGTGTTGTAAAAATGGAATCGAAATAAAGCCAAAGTGTTAAGAACATCAACAAGAACCAGTACAAGAAAATGAGAGATTTAAGATATTATGGGGTTTTTATATTCAGACTGACCATGTGATTGAAACTTGATGCCTGGAACGGTTGTGATAGACGGAAAATCGAAATCCATTACAATCACGAGACTTTGCCATTCCGTATGCTATGAGAGTAATCTCCAAGGAAGTAGAAAAGATTGAGAAATATCAAGACCTTGCTTGAAAGGTAAAAAAAGATATGTGGCAAGAGAGTGGCTGTCACCTTAATAGTCATAGAAACACTTGGAACAACAACAAAGAAAGTAAGGAAGAGATTGGAGGACATCGGAATAGAGACACGGGTTGCTGAGTTGCAGAAAACTGTGGTATTGCATTCTGTCAGGGTTTTGAGAAAGGCTCTCGAGATTTGAGAAACTTTGTTGAAGCCAAACCCCGAGAACACATTACCACTGACATTTAATGAGCAACGAATTTATGGTATTAGTAGTAGTAATAGTAATAATGATAATAATAGATATAGTAGATAATAGAAATAATAAATATGTGTGTTGTCGCAATTCACCTTACCATTTATTTTTATTTTGCTTTTAGGTAAACCGTACTATGATAGATTTAATACATTTTGCCCAGCGGTAGATACAGAGTCGACAAAAAAGGAGAGACTTAGACGCTCAATGTCTTATGCAACGAGGTCTGGTGAAACCGTTCCGCAGTCTATTACCAACGAGGTAATAGAAAGTCTTGCCACTTTCTGTTTTCCTGATGGTGGATACATAAGTCAGTGTGAAAGAAAACCTCAAATCCTGTGTTTAGTATTAACAAATATTGAAGGAGAAAGATCATATGTCATGTGCCTTATAGTGGACAGGAAATTTCAAACTTACCTCGATGTCAAGGAAGGTCAGGAGCTGGATCTTGAAGTATTTCACACATGTTCTGAAGATAAAGGACATACTGACAACGAGGGTTGTGAGATGAACGCTGATGATAATGGAGACGAGCTTGATTTAACTACAGTCTACGTACCATTGGGACTATGCCTTATTTCGAAGTACCCATATTTTAATGTAATGAAACATTGTTTATCAACTTTCGCACAATCACATGCTAGTTCTATGAAAAGCTGGGCTCCAGTTCTTGACATTGTTACAACTGTATTTCACCTGGCAGTCCCACCAGCGGGACCAGTAACCTTACAGTATAAAATAGGTGGACTGAATTGTACCATTCCCTCACCAGATGAACCTGGACGTAGACCACTTGATATTGAACTCCACTGGCCTTTTCTGTCCCTTTCAATTGAAGACATCATCGTTGTTGTAACTTGTATCCTAACACAACAACGTATTATTTTTCTGTCTTCAAGTTATTCCATACTTACACTTACTATTGAGAGTTTTTTTACATATATCGAACCGTTTCAATGGTATCTGACATATGTTCCACTGCTTCCAAATATTTTAGCAGATTTAATTGAAGCACCAGGACCTTTCATCATGGGTTGTCATAGCACTTTGCGAAAGCAGGTCAATCTTGTACGAAAGATGGAAGAAATACCTGGGATTGTCCTTGTTGATCTTGACGAAGGGAAAGTTGATGTTGATATTAGAGAAAAGGTACCAAGTATGCCTGACGGAGCAGGTACGGGGCTATTACGGAAGCTTAAGCGTTTGAAATATCATTTTGATGTTAACGATGTAGAAAATACAAAAAGCTGCACAGTCGAGGAGTTAATGGAAAGGCGAGCTGAATTTTTTGGGGAGCTTGCTAAAGAGTTAAAAAGTGCATTTCTAAATGCCATGGTCAATTTGTTTGGGGAAACACTTGCAGAAATGCGTTTGAGTGGAAAATTCTTCAATGCACGAGAGTTTATTGAATCTCGACTGGAAGAAGAGGTCGATTTTTACAATGCGGTTTGCTCCTCTTTTGCTTTTGAACGTTTCATCTATGATCGCCTTGAAAATCATGAAATCAGGGATGCTTTCTTTATTTTGTCTGAAAATTTCTTTTCTCTTCACAAGACAATTTCACAACGGAAAAGAAGTTCGTCCAACATTTCGACCCTTTCAAGGAGAACTTCATCCAGATTGATCTCGTCTTTACTTAGTTTTGAGAAGGAAATAGTCATAATGCCACCAGTGAGTCATCAAAATGTATTTGGTTTGGACTATTTTCAGGAATGTGCCAACCTGTTTACGACATGTATTGAGGGGACTAAGCCTTCGTGCTCCAAAAGAAAAGCATCTTACTATTACTTGAGAGGAATGATGCATATGGCCTGTGGCAAACCAGTCCTAGCTGTTGAAGATTATGTTGTACTTCATTCAATTGGCAAAGATTTGTTTCCCAAACTAATAGTTACTGATTTAAAAAATTGCTTAAGTGAAGTTGATCAAGAGGAATTGAAAAAAAAAGATTGTTACAAAGCCTTTGAAAAAATTTGTAAATACCAGGGAAAACGGGAGACGCTTGCCAAGCCAAGCAGAAATAGGCTGCCGTTGGTAGCAATTGACAAAAAAGAATTTATCGACAGAGTTAAAAATCACCGAATAGCTGTGTCGGATCAGTCCGCTGAGTGGCTGTTTTACCTTATAACTGGTAACAAACCCGAAGAAGTAACACCAAGTCAATTTGAATTTTTATTCAAAATGTTCTTGGACAATGAAAAACAGCTACGTTCCTTTGAACCAGCAGAGAGTAAAGAGAGTGTTTTAGCTGTATCACAATTGGTAAATACTTGTAAAGGAATGGGAAAACTTATAATGACAATGCAGAAATTGTATTTTGTGCCACAGGGGTCGCGAGGCTGGACTTCAATAATTCAGCTTCATGACATTAAGGAGGTAATAAAGTTTAAGCATTACGTGGTTTTTCCACCAGGTGTTGCTGCTCTTCGTATAATTAGTAAAGGTAAGCACATTTTCAAATATATTTTTGAGAAATGATCGTGTAAATTAATCTTAGTCTCTCTGCATATTTGGGGTGGGTGTGAGAGAGAGGTGTTGGTTGTGAACAGTTTCAAAATTGTGCTAACTTAAGACCTATTGATGCAGACGATAACATAGTGTAAATGGATGGCTAAAATAGAAGGTAAGTAAAATAGAAGTGTGTATTATCATTTGCTGTTTTGCCTCGTCTCAAGTTACAGAGACCATGCTAATCACTGAGAGAGAGAGAGAGACAGAGAGAGACAGAGAGAGAGAGAGAGAGAGTGTGTGTGTGTGTGTGTGTGTGTGTCTGTGTGTCTGTCTGTCTGTCTGTCTGTCTGTGTGTCTGTGTGTCTGTCTGTGTGTCTGTGTGTCTGTCTGTGTGTCTGTGTCTCTGTGTGTGTGTGAGTGAGTGAGAGTGAGAGTGAGTGAGTGAGAAAGAGAAAGAAGTTTGGAATAGATTTTCTCCACTACTCCAAACAAACTTTTTTTTGGTCTTTTTTTGTTCAAAACGGGAAAGCAGTTCTTAGATTGTTGAATATATATATATACTTACTTCATTTTAGATACGAGTTTTACACCGTTCTTTGCCTGCTTGAAGGAGGAACGCGATCTTTGGGCCTGTTTACTCAAGGAAATGGCAATTGGGCATGAAACATCATATGCTTACAAAGACCCGATGATAATTGAAATAGCCAGTAATAACGTAGTGCTTGCAAATGTCATTGCAAAGATGGGGAAAAGTATGCGGCTGGTAGAAGGCGTGTGTACATATGTACGCCAAGGTAATAGTGAAAAAGACAAACTCTCTGAAGAAACGAGAGAGTCTTTGGAAAGGCGGCTAGACCCGTCCGAACTGGAAGCCAGCAGAGCTTCTGTAAAGTCAGTTCTCTATGTACAAGGGCGGTATCCAATAGGTTCTGGGACTCTGTGGTGTGGATTAGGATCAGGATCTATAATTGTTTATGAAACAACAAGCTGGACATGCGTTTCGGAGTTGAGGTATGTATACAGTAAATAGTTAATACGTCATTACATATCATTTTGCTGTGTAGAGTTACACTGTTAATGATATACTACTTAACGCGTTTGTCCATTTTTGCTCCGGATGGAGCATAGCTCCCCACTGAGATGTTTTAAGGTGCCACTAAGAGTACATATTGATCTGTGCTTTGGTCTCAGTTATATCTCTGTTGATTCCACCTAAAGGACTGTGAAAAAATGGTGGCTGCTGGCTTTGGGAGTCTTTCCATTCAGACTTACAGTTGCGAGTTTTGTTCTCATTGATTTCAAATCCAAGTCTGCTTTACATTTTTCTAAAAGGATCAAGTTTTTTAACCATATTGCCATTGCAATGGAACAGGATGCATCGAGGAGAAGGTTTGTATAATGCACTAATGAGTGTAGTTTTTTTATTAGGGAGGGGTAATGCACACTGTTGAATGATCAACACTGTCGAAGGCCTTTTTCAAAACGTCAGTAGTGGACATACGCAATTCCATTTCAAGGGCTACACAATGAGCTTTTGGAAGGTAACGTATCTGGTCTGGCCATGATCATTTTGCGAATGCTACCCAGTTCTTCTGGAAGCACTTTATAAACGTTGTTCTTTATTTTTTCAATGAAATAAGGCTAAGCACCTTTCTTGTGTGATACAGGGTTCGAATTAACGGTCGGCGAAAAGCGATTTGCCATCCACTTTTCAATTTTCGCCGATAACTTTTTCTTGGTTTTCATGGAATTTCGTGATTGGCTCCAGAAAAATCCCCGCTGGTGAATTGCGTCAACGATGCAATTATTGCATTGTTGACCCTCGCTGACATGAAATATTTGGATGATAAGAACGAACAATTGTTGTTAATACACGTTTTCTGGTTGATTTTTTCGTTGTTTTTCCCAATTTTGCTATCTCAGCCTGAGGAAATTGCTTTGATTATAAAGAGAAAGTTTAGTTAAACACCCTTATCTTCAAATAATGTTTCTTTTTCTTTGGCGAAAAATATTTATCCGTAAAATGAACGTGGCCGTGTTTCTTGTTAGATCTTCCTTTAAAAATATAAACATGAATAAAGATGATTGTCAATCATGCATGATTCATCTTGGGGAATGCGGTTTTTTATAAATCTAGAGGAGTTAAACACAATTTGATTGATAATGCTTTGGGAAAAAGGCGTGAATGTTATTTAACGACTAAAATTTTCTCATCACTTTTCAATATTTTATTCGAACCCTGTAATAGTAAGGCGATGTACTTCTAGTTAGGCGATCTACTTCTAGTTAGGCCAGTCTTTTACTTTCCCCTACCATGTTACTGTAACGAGATTACCATGCTTCCGATCCAGGAGTGTTTACTGTTTGCCCCCAGATCTTTTCACACAATAGCCAGACGGCTTCCATTTGCTTGTCAGGGTTTACCTTCATTTGTTCAGGAGGAAATTTGTTCGAGCCCTTTGCCATGACATTTTACAAAAGACAAGTTCCGTTTGTTTTTTTCTAGATGGTTTTTCTATATCGTTTTTAAGGATCGTTTAAGCAGGCAGAATATCTGGTGGCAGCAAAGGAATTGGTTGGTTGGGCGATTCTTCAAAATGCTCTCTTCATCTGAGTTACACATTGTTTGGTTAAGGCACTTCTGACATGCTTTGCCATTGACTGATTTTGGTGTCATTTTTTCCGTTTCCAAAAGCTTCTTTTAAGAATTGCACAATTTCCAGTTCTCAGTTCAGACGCTTCCTCTGGCTGCTGCATTCTACAATTCGCTTAGACCTGTTTTACATTCTTCTTGACCACTTCATTTGGTTTGAGATCAAGTCTCCGAGTTTCAACCATTTTTTAATATTGTTGAATTGCCGTCCTTTTTTTATACAGGGTGTCTGTTGATATACCATTTTTTATGCTCTCAGGTTCCTCTTCTGAGTCGTACGTTAGATTTATTCCAGCTAGTCGCAAATGTTGCGATACTTGTTTAAATGTTGTGTCTTCATCAACTACATTTGCAAACAGAATCTTTTTGGAAATGTCCCCTGAAACTTGGTTTTGCTTTTTGGGTCTTCCAGGCTCAATATGTTTTATCTGTCGCCTAGTTTGGATGTTGCTGCGAAAAATCATCACAGCTTTACCTTAATTCTAGCTTTGAGTAGTTGGGGCCAAAACCATAATTTTCTCTTCACTTCAGGGGAACATCACTACTTGGGTTGCCAGAACGAAGTGAACAAGTCAATTCGTCTAATTATATCATCACTCTGAAACAGAAACTTGTCGTATCTTTGATGATTTCATGGCTTTGATTACCAGGGGTTTCGTGTAAAAATTCTTCACTTCGTGAGCAAGTCAATTCATCTGATTATATCATTTGATGGAAATCATTGCATGAAAACTGTATATCTTAACATATAAGGATCCTTGAAAAGAATAATATTTTTTCTGCACATGAAATGGATACCAGTATTTTTAAAAGTAAAGAATAATCTGGTTAATGAAAGATAGTATTCCCTTCAGGTAAATTGGTTCGTTGGTTGATTTTTTGTTTCTTCTTATTGATCTTTTCAAATGCTTTATCTTTTGGTGTTTTACCATATCGTGACATTGTTTTTTTGTCTTTTTCCATCAATAATAGTGTCAGAGTAAAAATGTTTATTTTTCGTATCGTCTTTTCTTATCAATTTTTCTCACGTTTAGCTCTTCTATACTCTAGTTGTTTTATATTTTCGATATTGACTTGATAGTCTTTTTTTGGCTTAATTGCATTAAATTTAATGTTTAACAAACGTTTGCCATATATTTCTGCATATTCTTCTATGTATCCGTTTTCGACTTGTAAAATCTTTTTGTCGTTACTTGGAGCTGCATTTTGTTCTATTTTAGGATTTTTGTCTTTTTGGGCGAACACTCGGCTCATTTTGCATGATGAGTGCCATCTAAGACTGTCGAATTTGCCATTAACTGTTTATTAGCACTTTCATAATAAAAAAATGTAATAAATAGCCAGAAACGATCATATGCGTACATAATGGTAAATAATACAATATACAATATATGTCTTGTTCGTCTTTGTCTTTCGGGTATTTCCCGTAAGGGGTTGCCACAGCGGATCAGCCGTCTCCAGCCTGTTCTGTTTGACACATCAGCATCCCTCGCACCAACAGCCACCATATCTCTGTTAATCACGTCCTTCAACCTTCAACTCATAATAACTCTGGTGATATATTATTATGTCTACCATTGATAAAATATTTTGATTTTTAAAGAGCTTTCCTGAAGTATTTATGAGGTCATCAAACACAACAATCTTTTCATTATTATCTTGATATTCACAAGTGTCTCATCATCTTGCCTTCCCACTTCTAATACAGTATAACCGACTTTATTAGTAATATCATTCATCAATTCTATTAAGTCTTCAATCTTTTGTAAATTGGAGCTGTGCAGATAGATCTTATCGTAAAGGACTAAAGGCTTCCTCAACAAATACATCACCGTGTTAGACTTTCTGCATCCTGATGCTCCACAAACTAGCATTCGATATTCTTCATTCAAGAAGTTATGTAGGTTTCGTTTGTGTATTTTTTATTGCAATCGTAATTTGTTATCTTCATATATATCATGTAAACAAATTTGTGATAGTAACTGCATTTTAACACTGTCTTCATGAATAAATGCTTTTATGCACTTAAATAATAAGATAACTGCCTTTTAACAATTATCTATCCTAATTATATATGTACAGATTTTTGAAAATTTCAATAAGTTACGAATGATCTTAAAAAAGAACTGTATGGTTATCAAGATAGAATGGTTGATCAAGAGATTGAGCTTACCAAAAGATATAAACCAATCAGAGACACTGTCAAATTAAAAACAGAATCAAATACTTGAACAATTGCTTGAAAATCAAAAGAAGATAGTTGAGGCTAATAACCCTCTACTAGACCAATCAGTAAGTCATTTTCCAATTAAGTTTGATATTGCTAAAGATAAACAGTCAGCTCCAATTAAAGCGGATCTGAATAGTGGTTATACTAGTAACGATATTACTGTCAGAAGACGAATATGGTTCATCACGACCTAGTGATTTAATTAATGATAGAGTTAATAATGAAGAAGCCCTTAGGAAAATAAAGATATGCGATGGAGTTGGTCTGGAAGGAATGAACTATAATAATCTTCGATATGCAAATGACACGGCATTGATCACGGATAGCGAGGAAAAGCTACAGCGGTTGTTGAATGTTTTATCAAAGGAAAGCAAGAGACTTGGTTTAAAGATAAATTGTGAAAAAACGTATGTGATGATTGCCAGTGAAAAGGCACAGGTTCCGGTATGTAGTGCATCATATCATCATCATATTCGGTTTAACAGTGACAGCGACAATGAATAGCGTGCAGATAGAGCAAGTGGATTATTTCAAGTACTTGGGCAGTTGTATAACATCGGATGGGAGATCTGATATGGATATTAAATCTAGAATTGGTCAGGCAAAGCAAACGTTTATGGATATGAGAAATGTATTATGTGCAAGAAACTTAGGGTGGGGAGTTAGAAAGCGTTTGTTGAAGTGCTACATCTGGTCAGTGCTATTGTATGGATGCGAGTTATGGACAATAAGCAAAAACGGACGAATGAAGTAGTTTTGGAAAAGATGGGAGCAGAAAGACAACTTTTGATTACTATCAGAAGGAGACAGTGGAGAATTATTGGGCATGAGTTGAGAAGAGAAGGAGGGATAGAGAGGAATATCTTGGAGGCTGAAATGGCAGGGAAAAGGGCAAGAGGAAGACAAAGATTGAAGATGCTAAATTGGATGATGGAGAGATTGAGAGTCAAAGATGGAAAACAGTTGGGCAAGGTTGCAAGAGATAGGAAAGGGCGGAGAGAGAAAGCACCGCCATGATTCGTCTACGGTATTTGATGCCAAGACACTACAGGAAGAAGAAGAAGCGGTAATAATGTGATTAAAACTGCTAAGTAAATCTTTATTTGGTTAGGTGGGGAAAAAGGTAGAAAAATATCAAGAGGTACAAATAGTGATATAGAAGAATTACAAAAGAGGATTAATTTATAGGCATGGTGCTAAAATCGTTTTAGAAGGTACAATACAAGGCAAAGGTTTTCGTAAAGGTTTTCGAAAATACAAATAAATAAACAAGACACGCTTTTGAAGTAAATAATAGTGGAAAGTTTGGTAGTCTTTCCATTAACTATCAAAAATTAATAAATGAATATTTGGTACGAAGACAAGGGAATAAGTCGCGACCATCGACGTTAACCAAACGCTACAACCCAAAGAAAAAGGATTCTTCAAAGGCTAAACAAATATTCAATGATTTGAATATGCGCAGTAGCATGGCACCTCGTAAATCGTCAGGTAAGACGGAACTGCTTGGAGGGCTGATCTATCACAAATAAAGATATTACGAAACGATTTATTTTACTAACGGGGTCTCGGAGAGGTACGGGAAATACTCGATGATCTGCTGAAATTAAATGTTATTACCAGGACTAAGTATGATAGATATGTTAAAAGGCATTTAACGTAACGTACATTCTATAGGAATACTCCAATCTTCTAAACAGTAATACGGGAATAATGAACCGTAAATTACATAATTTTACAATACGATTTTACCAGAGATGGTACTTGACAAAGATAAAACATTATGTAGTTCTAGATTCAATCAGTATGATCTGCAGCTGGTATAACATCTATTCAAAATTCGGTATCAATACTTTGAAATATTCATATGACTCGGGCGTCACTTTGACGACAGTTTTCTAACCAGATGGAAATTTGAATAACACTCTTCAGTCTGCTTTGGTAGAAAATAATCATTCAAAGACTGGAATCGCACTGGCATTCACCCAATCGAGGCATTGTATCTATTTAACCGGCTCAATGAACTACCGAATAGATTTTTCAGTAAGGACCTTTTATGATCTGATAAGGTTTAATAAAACGATTGTAACGACATCTTTGTTTTGCCATAATTTACCTGATATAAAGATCAGTTGATTACGTTCTGGTACATTGTGGTATGTTTTCAGACAGTATTAATAGTGGATTTCCATCTGATGTACGTTATAGGGTCTCAGTAGATAATTTGCAATTAGCGTGTCCTTTTAATGTTAAACCACAACGTTTACTTTTCAGTAGAATTAATAATAGGTAATGCATATTAAACCATATATGATTGAATATCTCGGTAGCTTTGGGATGGTACCGCCCAAGGACGTTGTTAAGTTGTCTGACAAAGTTATCTACGTTTATAATAGTAGTCAGTATCAAGACCTGACGAATGTGTTATTCGGATACTGTTGCTTGTATTGGATCAGTGAAAGCAATGAAGGTAAGAACTGTTATGGTGTCATCAAACAGACAAAAAATTCAATGAGCAAGTAATAAAAAACTATTTTGAAAATATCTAAACCAATATATACATTTATATGGAAGATGGGTATTTTTTATGGAAATCTTACGAAAAATGTTACAAGTACGGACGTAATTTCAATAGAATCCGATAAATGGCTGGCTGTTGGAAATCGGGTTAGTAATATTTTAGACCCCATGATAGCATCGGACGCTTCGACTCTAAGTTATGCTGAAAGTAAATACTTTAATAAAAACACTGGCGGATCCGTTCACGGCGGAATTTACATGAACTCAAATAATTTAATTTTTGGATTGCAAAAATCCACTAAAATTCGATGGTAGCGCGGTGAGTTTTGCATATCCTAAATCACACGTGCATAGCAATCTCTATGAAACCCTACTATGGAAATACTTTACAAGATACGGATCAGCATTGTACAGACTAGACCAAGTTTTTTTAGAAGTTATCTAGTTCAACAAGACAAATATCGAAACTATGATCAGACATTGTCTAAAAATCATGCTGAGCAGACAACTACAGGTAACCAACCAACAATTTGAACTAAAGCAAATGAAATTTATAATCATTATTATCTTAATTTTATTGGAAGCCAACGAATGATAAGTGATGCCAATCTTAATGTCTTGTCTAATAGCAATAGTTTAAGTAGAGATATTGTCAATGTTTGTATGGCCTATGGATTGAATAGCTTTAATGGTACCTATTGGGTAAGAAAGAGACTGCGACGATGGTTTGTCTTAATAAATTCGCTTCCTTCTCATCAAATGGTGAATTGGTTGTTTCGGAAATAATAGATGATAATATCGTCAATGGACCAAGTAGTTTCACTCGTAAAATACCAAATGAAAATTACCAAACTAAAGCAAATGCTGGTGAGCTACACAAGTGGTGTTGTTTATCTATTTACTGGAATGCACCAGCAGGAGCAAACGGGTATAGTGTTTGGGGAATTAAAAGAAATTAGGTAATTTTATTGCAAGAGCATCAAAAGGATCATATCAAATGACATTTTGAGATCTCAAACCCAGTGTGATAGCTGGACCAGGTGGCTCTGTAGCTTTTTTCGGTTTGTATAAAGATAAAGTCAATTCAGATGTAGACATTGAAATACATCATCATGTTCTCTCCAGAAATTGGTTAATATTAATCACGCCCCAGTAACATTTGGTTAAATTATCTACACTATATATTATTAATCTTCAAAATTGTTTGAAATATTTGAAAGATACTTTTCATACCCTAAAAGAATCCTAAACAATTAATGGTCAGGTACTAAAAAGTGCTATGATTTATCAATTGTTAGCGTACAGTATACTGGATGAAATAGTTAAGAGATTGGTTTAATTGGACCAGGAAATGGTTGTTGTACACAAGTATTAGAAAGGCTATTTGGGTTGATTAAATGTTATTTACATTGTGCATTTCACGATACGTATGGTCATTTCTATACATTAAGTATAAAAAATATCGTGGGTGTTGTTACATTACACCTGAAAATATATCATCTCGTTTTTAGTCATTCGCCGTTGTTAGAACACATCGGGGTTTTTGTGGAGTGTTTTTTATAGCCTCTCTTGACCTATAATACAGATACAGATACAGACGTATAATACAGATACTTTGGAATAAATTTGATGCTCATAATCCTTTTTCCTGTTTTCTGCGATTTTGGAAAGAATCTTATCTATCGCATTGAACGTTATCAGTATTTTAGCCTTCAGAACTGGATAAACGTGTATCCCATTATCAATATTAATTCGTTACATAATATTTAAGACATTAAATTTTTGTTGATATACCGACTTCTTAATCATCTTATACCTATTTTCATAGAAATCTATAAATTCTTCAGCATTTTTGTAACCATAGACGAATCCACAAATTTTTCAAACGATCCTACCGTCATTATCAATTATTATTTTCAACATAATTCTTGTATTCATTTACTAGTAAGTCCTTTTATATTTTTATTACAAAAAAATGTGTATTCTCCAAGGTCGTTACGTGCATCGTGTTCATGATCATTACATAAAATCTCAAAATTGTCTATTAGAAATATTCATTATTACTGTTAGATGAGAAAAGTAATTGTAAACATTTTATAAAGGGATCAGTTGAATGAAAAGCTCGGATGAATCATGGTTTGGTTCACTTCTGTGTTTCTGATAAATGATCGACTAACTAAAAAATGAATGATAATCCATAAAATGATTGACTGACCGTAAAATGAATACCATTATATGATTTGACTGACCAAAAAGGGTTTCCATCAGATGATATAATTAGATGTGTCAGGGACATTCTTGTCTGTGCCTCGCTTTGTCGCGCTATCGTGTTGTGTCTAGCTGGCCTTTTGTATTCTGGTCTGGGGAATGTAGCTCGGAGAGGATATGCTAATGGCTAGCATGTAGGTCGTGATCGTTAAAAGTTAAAGATATGTGAATTCAAATATGGATGTTTATAGTTTTTAATAGAAACAAAATAACAGTGAAGCATATTATTAATTACAATTCCTTGACTGACTTATCGTTATGGAGTTAAGTGATATAGAAATCTATAAGATTGATATTTAAATGATGTAGGTAGGGTGAGATAACCTATTATTGTGAAATTTACAACATAGTGTTTTATTATGTACTCCATTGAGAGATACTTGGCAGATGGAAAAGATTGTTTGTTTTCTTTCTTTAAGTTGCAAGGTTACCCAATTGAGAGTGGAGAGGATGGTGCTGTAGAGGGTAGATATTGTCAACATTGGTGGGTGATGATGCCTATTTAGACACAATTTGTACCAGAAAGTAAGGCTGGTAAGGCTTTCTGGTCATGTTAGTTAAGAACACAAATGGAATAAAAGTGTGATGTATTTGCTGTATTTTTTACAAGCTGCTGTTTTAAGACCCACTGGTGTTATTGGTTGACTGTTACATTACTAGTAAAGCAAGAGAGGATACGCTAATGGCTACCACGTAGGTCGTGATCGTTAAAGTTAAAGTTATGTGAATTCCAGTATGTATGAACATAATTTATAATAGTAACAAAATAACAGTGAACCATATTATTAATTACAATTCCTCAACTCGACTTATCTTTATGGAGTTAAGTGACTTACAGATGTATTGATTTGCTCACTCTGTTCACAATTTTACTCGGAAACCGATGGTAATCAAGGTAAGAAGCGCAAAGAGAAATCCCCTCTTGTTCACCTCGTTCACAATTCACTGCTTCACAAAAGCTTGGCTTTTATTCCCCAATACAAAAACGAATAATAACATGGCATGGCATCCACACACAGAATCGAAGCGTTTCTTTTTTCGCGTTCAAAAAAAAAGTTGTGTAAAAATTGGTCTGACAGCCTAAGTAGTAACATCTTGTCTTTTGAAGGTGCCGCGAATACAAAATGATCAATTTAATGCCTCATGCAGTGGTCTGGTTAGTCCATCCAGCTGCATGGATCCTTTTGTGTTAAGATATGCAAGGAACTGTACTTTGCAGTAACATTACTTTTTTTTTTCATGAGACCCAAACCATGCTTCTCCATCAACATTTTCATCCATTGCTGTCACTAGCTATCTTTAAGGCATTAATGTCACTCACTCACCTTATTTCTCCACCTCTCCGCTTATATCCGTCCCTAACTTTCCTTATACCCGTTCCTCACGTCCCTTTTTTCTCCATCCATTGTTACTCTTATTTCTCCATCCATCGTTACCTTTATTTCTCTATCCATCGTTTCCCTTATTTCTCCATCTATCGTTACCCTTATTTCTCCACCCCACACTCCCCCTATCCATCCATCCACCCTTCCATCCATTCCATTCCATTCCATTCCATTCCATTCCATTCCATTCCATTCCAANCACTCATTCCATTCATTCCATTCATTCCATTCCCTCCATTCCATTCCATTCATTCCATTCCATCCCATTCCATCCATCCCATTCCATTCCATTCCATTCCATTCCATCCCATTCCATCCCATTCCATTCCATTCCATTCCATCCATTCCATTCCATTCCATTCCATCTATCTATATATCGTCCTGTCTCGTCTTATCTTATACCATCTCATTCCATCTCATTTCTTCTCACCCCATCTCACTCCTTACCCCATCCCACTCTTTCTCATCCCATCTCACACCTTCTCATCCCAGCCCAGCCGTCATTCACCCTTCCATTCACCCGTCCTATCCATCCACCTGTCCTATCCATCCACCTGTCATCCATCCACCTGTCCTATCCATCCACCCTTCCCTCTGTCCATTCACCTGTCCTATCCATCCACCCGACCCTCTGTCCATCCATCCGTCCATACATCTATCCAATCGTCCATCCTAGACCTCGTTGTTTTCTTTGCCCTCATTATCATTCTCTTTATTGTTATTATTATCATCATTAATTTTTTCGTCGTCAATCTGTCAGAGTAGAGGTTGTGACAAAAATGGTGGGAAGGAGGGAGGGAGAGAAAAAGGAAAGTTTATTTCAGAGCCGTGATCGATTCGAGGCGACCTTAGTAAAGACCAGAAACTGCTCGCATAAAGCCTTGAAAATGAAAGGCTTCTGTAACCACTACCATTATCTATCATCTGAACTTTGTTACAACAACAACAGGAACAAGAACAGTAATTAAATTGACTTCTGAATAAGTGGGGCGGCGACCTAGCTACAAATTCTTAAGAGTTAAGTGTATATTTTGGTTTATATCTTTCAGGTTTGCACGAAGTCACATTGGTTGTTTGTTGTTGGTTGGTGACAATGTGTGGGCTGGTTCATTTGATAAAAGGATATATGTTATTGATGTGGAAACAAGAAAATGTCATCATCAGTTGACCATGCATTCCAGTTTCATAACGGATTTGACATTGGAGGATGATAACAGCCAAGTGGTTTGGAGTGCCAGTTGTAATGGAGAACTTATACAATGGTCCCAAGGAGCATGTGAACCTGTGCGTGAAACACTCAAGTTAAAAGGTGCCGTAAGGCTGTCTAAACTGATTTTTGCTTCAGACAAGCTGTGGTGTATTACTAATGACACAGTTTTTGTTTTGTATCCAGAGAAAAACAGCAATCCTCAACGTACAATTACAGCTGTAAGCCAAGAAGGTAATCAAAGAGCTTCTTTCGGAAGTGCTTGTAAGTTGTCTGAAAACCAAATTTGGGTTGCAGGTAACAGCAAAGGACAGTTATTTATAATAGATACAGAAACCTATGACATTGAAGAGAAGAGAATAAAAAACAGTGCCTCTTTCAATGTTATGGTTTACTCAAGGGAAAGTGTTTGGGTTGGATGTAAAGATGGCCAGACCCTGGTCATCGACCCATTGAATTTTACTGTTTTAAGAGAGATGAATGCGCATAGTGATAGCATTAGCTGTATGTGCTTAACAAAGGAAGGGCATGTTGCAACTGGTTCTCTATCAAAAGATGGAAAAATATGCATTTGGAATGCGGAAGAAAAAGATCGGTATGAAAGTGCAGGCTTGCTTGGGTATGATGTCGTAGATGCAAAACGTGTTAAATGTTCTTGTAAATAGGTAGTCTTCTGTAGTAAATAGTTTTGGTTTGTATTTGTTTACATCCGTTAAAGCACATTGGTTTTGTTGAAATGCTAAAAAACGTTACAGTTTATTTAATGCGTATTTTTGATTTAAATTCAAAACCCACCCGGCTAGAATTAAAGATTCCAGAAGGCATTATGTACTACCCAGCGTGAAAGGTTTTTCTTTACCGTTTAATCGGTTTTCTTTCATTTACGTTTTTGTCATACCAGTACAGTGGCCATTGAATTTATTAGGAAAAGTAATCGACAGCCTTGGCAGGGCACCTGGCAATTTTTAAAAATTATGTTAACTTTTTTGTTAACTTACTTGTTCCATCAATTACGTACAGCGGTAAACATGGTCCACTAACTGCAATACTTTGGATGATTGATTTTCCTTTGTTTTGTCGTCAATAATGAAGACTAGCTTGATCCTCTATTGTAATATATAGTTTTTTTATTGGACCCCTTTCCGCAAATAAATGACATTCTTCTTGGGATTACCTATCCCCAGCACATCCTGGATATAATAGAGCTGACTGTTACGACTTAGTAAACATGATTGATAAATGTGATGTTTTGGGAGCAAATGTAATTGCCCTTTCCTTGAACAGTCTATTTATCGGTCTATCTATCTATCTATCCATCTATCTATCTATCTATCTATCTATCTATCTATCTATCTATCTATCTATCTATCTATCTATCTATCTATCTATCTATGTCATTCTGTCTGTCTGCATCTGTCAGAGTTTTTGATGTATCTGTTTTTAATAAGCTGTTTGCTTCTGGTTGAAAAGCCTCAGATGCCCAATATTATCCTTTGTTTTCCACGATTTTTAATTGTATGCACGCTATTTTTTTGCAGCTACGTCAGATAAGAAACCATTTTCAATAACGAAGTTAAATCTAAAGACATCACAGTTGTTGTTTTAATTTTTGCAACACCCATTTGTTCAGCGCCATTTTTGTTGGTGTTATCGGTAAACAGCTTTATGTTTAAGGTCTTTCATTTTTTAAATATCTTTTGAATGTGTGTGTGGTAGCTAGTAAATCAGTGTTTCCCAACCTGTTCCCCGCAAACGCCCCCATTCCATTCCTACATAAAAGTAAAAAAAAATCCTTCCTTGAAATTCTCAACAGAAGACAATTCGATGAAATCAACTTTCTTTTCTCTAAAACAAAATTATTGGCCATTGATTTTTAAAACACACGGAACAGCAGTTTACTTATGGATTACAAACGGGCGATTCAAAGGTTCTCATTCAAAATGAAGTCAGTTAAGTCGTTTTTAGAATAATCAAAGACATTTGCTAATTTACTAAATATATATATACAATTGAATTACTCTGTTATGCAACATGCAGTGTAATTCCTGATAAATGTAGTCAACACAAAATATTGTCATTAATGCTCGGTTCTGAAACAAAACAAACCCTACGATGTACTATTACTGTTCAGTGTTCAGCGCGCACTTTGTGCCTGGTGAGATTCGACTAAGGCACTGATATCTGGCTTGACGCTGGAGAGGAGTCTGAGATCTTCCCTTGGTGTTATGTCAAGGCGATTTCTCTGCTTACTCAAAACCTGGAGCACAGCACTGAAGCCTTTTTCGACCACACATGAGGCCAATATCGTTTTGCATTTCGATCATTTCCTCTTGCAACGATTGCTGTAGTGTGGTCACATCCATATGGAATGGTTCCATCATCCATGCTGGAACTGAAAGTTTGCCTTATTGTATTAACAGCTTATGGTATCCAGTGAAGAGTTCAGACGCTCACTCAGTCTTAGCAACGAGTTGTTGACGATGGATTACGCAGTGAATCGCAAATACTCCAGGCGAGTCGTTTTTTAGGTGAGCTATAAAACCACGCTGACTACCGATCATTGCTGGAGCACCATCAGTAGCACGTACAATGATATTTTTCAAAGGATTGCTTTTCCATTTTTCCTTTAACACTTAAGTTATAGACAAGCCTTTCGTGTCCGTGGTTAGAGGTCGCGCGAATAAAAGTTCCTCTGTGACAGAATTACCTCACAAATAGCGCACATATGCCATGAACAAGGCCTCACTATCTTGGAAAGTAGATTCATCCAACTGAAAGGCAAATTCGCAGTTTTTCGTCACAGAGGTTTGACTCGATATTATGAGCCATCCGGTCAATTCTGCGGGACACAGAATTGTTGCTGAGCGGGATTAACGACAAGATCCCACAAGCATCACGCTCCATCACTTTTGTGATAAATTTCTTCACTGCAGGTAGAGTCAGTGTCTCTCCGATGGTATGCGGTTTGGCACATTTTGCGATCATCAAAGATAGGTTGTAAGAGGCAATAAGGGCCTTGTTTGGGGTTTTTTTTGTCTTTTGAAAAAGAGATGTAACAGTCGTTCGTTTGGTGTATTGCTCCTTTAATTTTCAAAAATTAAAGTAGCAATACACGAAGGAACATCTTCATTGGCCCTGTTTACTTCAATACAGTGTTTAGACAGTGGCCTCTTCTCCTCCTGCTGGGAAGATTTAGATTTTGTGGGACTGGGCTTGAGTGGCTTTTTTCCCTTCTGGCTGGGTGTTCAGACTACATCAGTCTGCATGTTATGATATTTTCTTCGACTGGAGTGACATCTGGCGAATTTTCGTGTTTGGTATGCGGTCCCTTCGTACTTTTCCGTTTCCTGCTGGCCTTACCACGGTCGGTGCTTTCATCCACTTGTTATTCTCTTGCTAATCTCGGCCTCGAGAGTTGTCTTAAGCTTTGAGCTCAAGTATTTGAGTATTTTTTAAGTTTTTGACTCATTGCAGCGGTGTTGGGCATTGGGGGATAGTAATGTCATGAGTTTTAGATGACTTTTTTTTGTCCCGGTTCTTGGCCATTCCCATGCAGTATTTCTCGTTTAATATTTTGGGATGTTTCCGTGGAGATACCGTCCAATACAATTAGCAAATGGAAGGGGCCAAGCGCTGAACGTTTGTGTAAGCCAATGCTCACTTCGACGAATCTGCTGATGCCTCGCTTACATATTACACCCGTTTGTGAATTTTCATACATGTCCTGGATCAGTCTCGTGTATTTTTCGGGTACGCCGCACTTTTCAAGGCACTTCCGTACATCGACCCCAGGGACAGTATTATAGGCTTTTCCCAGATCCACGAAAACACTGCCCTGCCGTTGGTATTTCTGCTTCACTTTCTTCATGAGAATGCACAAGTCAAACGTTGCGTCTATGGTCCCGAGACCCTCTAGGGAACCAAATTGGTTGTGGATTATGGAAGCCATCTCTTGCAGTCATGATTCGATTATCCTTTCGTGTAGCATGAAAACATGCGACAGCATTATTCCACAATATTTTGCAAAATCCACGTGGTCCGTTTTTTTATTAATTATCTACATTATGGTACTTGCCCTCCAAATGCCTGGCATCTGGTCGCTTTTCATTAAGGCATTATACCATGTCAATCAATATCTGTGACCCGAGTTTACCCAGTGTAACTAGTGACAAAGGCCTTTTAGATCCGTTTCACAGTTCTATCATTTGTTCTGTTTGTTAGGATGCAGCCGTAGAATTCTTCCGCAGTTTCTTAAACTTGTTTCACCTTGATAGAAGGCTTTAAATTTAAATCCTATCACACGTCCTTACCAATTGGCTTGTAAATTACGAGCGATATCGATATCTTGCCCGTTTAAAATATCGGCTACCTCGTTACTTCGAGCGGCTAACGTAACTGCATTCCAAGTTGCAACTCGGAGCTTTCTTGGTTCTCGAAAATTTTCTCACCAGTTGTTTACGGGGTACGCTCTATCAGTTATCAAAACATTTGTAGAAGCCATCGAAAATGAGACAAGATTATTACGACCGGATGGTCTTTCTCGTGGGGACCCGCTTTTATCCGTGTTTCGGACCGACACGATGAAAATACTGGCCACAGTGCTGTTGAGGCAGAGTTTTGGGGATCTGGCTATGACCGAGAATAAAAAGTCATGGGTGTATATTGGTGTATGCTGTATATTTCAAAGAATAATTTGTACAAAATACACCAAGTACTTGTAGATTGAGCTGTAGGTACTCCGACCTCTTAGGTTTTAGTAGATTAGAAATTTGTGTGACAGGTAATCGCAACTGCAAAAGGAACTGGAAAGCACTGAGGACAATGAGAGGTCCTTGGTGCGTTAAGTGAAATGTGAAAAAACTTGTTTATAGAATTCATATCGTAAATTTCCATGTATTTGCTGCCCCCGTTTTAGCTTCGTCCTTAGTTTATTGTACTGTAAAAGGCAACTTTAATAGTCTAAATATACCATTTTTCTTCTAAATTGGTATCGCTGTTGATTAAGATTTATAAAAAGTAATCGTACCTTAACGAGTTGCATACTACGGAGCTCAGGCTCTCACTGCCCAATAGTTTATAAATCGATTTTTCAATAAAATATCCTTATTTTCCCACGCGAAGTACATGGGCCCTGTGATTTTGAAACATAAAAAAAAGTTTACAGAAAGGTATTTTTAGTTGGATAATTTGGCCTCACTTGGACAAGTACGGAATCGTTCACAAATGGCGTCAACCACTTAGAAGGGGTAGCTAAATGTTGACAAAAGTTGACAATATTTTGAGTAGGGGTAGGTGGGGTAGGTGGTTGAAAGTTGACGTCATTATTTGAAAAAATTCAATAACTCCAAAAGCTTAAACCTTCTCTTAACTTACTCGGGAGTTTATAAACAACCATTTCACTGTGTCAGTACCCTCCCTTCAGTTGTTGGCTGCTGTGTCCATTCAACAGCAGACCACCCTGAGGTAGTGACGGACATATGTTCAGGAATCTAAATGGGAGTGAAAATGATGTGAGTGAAGCAGCGGATGAACAGAGCAGAGATGATGATTATTTTACCTCACGAGTAGAATTTGGTGGGGGTATTTTTGACGCCATTGATAATTTTTTTTGAAGCATAAAAACAGAGGTTCTGAAAGGAACTGAAAGGTTATTTCACGCAATTGTTTTTTCTTTTAACTTTTACATTTCACTCGCAGGTACTTTACTCACCCCTGCTTCAAACTTCTAACCCCCTTATAGTTAGAAATCCAAAATTAAGAATATAGTGTCAATATTTGATCTTCGTTTGCAATAAAAGTTCATGGTAAAAGTGCTCAAAATTGACGTCAACTTTAGGGGGGAGCGGGGGTCAGAACTCCTAAAGTTGACAAGATTTGACAAGAGAAGAGGGAGGTGCATTAAAAATTGGTGAAATTGATTGACGTCATTTGTAAACGATCCCTATGATTTTGGATATACTATTACAGCTTTTACATGGAGATGTTCGGTAACTAATACAGAGTTAAAGTCGTTTTGCTACCGATGTTGTATGGTGGATAACAATAGGCTTGCACACAGCATACGGAATTGATTTTTGCTGGTTATGTGACGCAAGTAATCAGTTGAGTTGTCAAATTTCTTTTTGCTTCTGGAATTTGTAATTATTAAAATGATACTGAAATTTGTAATTATTTTTAGAGGAAAACAAATAGATTTGGCTCATTTAACAACCCACGTTTTAAATATGTATAGTGTAAATTGTAAATTGTGTATATTTGTGCACATTAACGCCTGTGTTTTTGTATCTTTGTGATTTTGGCAGATCAATGAGTTTTTATTTGTATCTATTATTTAACCAAAAGGAGCTCCAGATTAATCTGAATCATAGTAACGCCTAATTGATCGAGTCCTTATTGCCACCAATTTGTTGAAAACATTTTTGCCAGTGCTTTTGTAACGTCGAAGAAATAGTGTTTGACTTAAGGAGTAATTTGTATTCTTGGCCAAATCAAGGCCCATTATAATAAAATTTCCATTACTGCTGATTTTTGAGGTCCAAGTTTTTAAACAAAATATCGTGTTGAATCATTTTGGTCAATTCTTTACATCAGAGGTTTGCTGGTAAGACAGCCAGGGTTGCCTATTCCCCCCAAATGGGTAATTTTTCATTTGAAGTTTTTTATATTGGAGAGAAATGGGATTTATTTGGGTTTTGGGGGTTTTCTGAATAGGAACTTAATGTTGCCATTCTACCTTACAAGGCAGTATTTAATAAACCCAAATAATTGTAATATGACCCTTTTAAAATGTTAATATTCATCATTTTACCCAAACAAGCTATAAGAAAAGACAAAAACATTAAGATTTTAAAGGATTAACTGCCGTTTTTTCTTTTTAATTAAAAGCTCTTACAAATGTTTTCCTTTTGGTGACAAAATGTATGGCCAAATTCTAAAGGTAGCGAAATAGTGGAGTACCTCAGCACTGTGCTTAAATAGCATCAGGTTTGGAACTCCGTTTAGAGGAAATTGCATCGCACGACAATCGACTTCCTTTTGAGAAAGACGCGCTATTGAGAAATATGTTTAAATCAAAGGAAGTTTTTTATCCTTTCTATCAAAAATAAGTACTGCACTCTGATATGCTAATCAAAGAAATTTCTAGTAAGCTGCAGATGTATTCATTTGAAAAGGCACAAAACAGTGTGATTGGGAAAGAAAACTCCCTACCATTATGGTTTTTAGAGGCAAAACCACTCCCAAGAAGAAGTTACACCCTGTAAAGACTTACCTTCTTTCTTTTTTTGTTTAACCTAAAAATTAAATCAAAAGACATTAGGTACAATGGAACTTTATAAAGATAAGTTACTACTGTAATTTTGTGTTGTGTTGCTCCATTTCAGTAGTTAGCTAAAAAATTTGACGCTGAGTTATATTTATTGTTGTCCGAAGTTTTAATTAAATGCCTATCGGAGTCTTATTATCCGTTTTCCAGGAAAATTTCTTATCTTCTCGACAAGGTTGACCCATCTGACCCTAGCATAGACCAATAAATCTCCTTTCTGCCATTTGTAATGCCATTGAATGACTTTTCAACATTGGACTGGGGGAATTCATGCGGAACCTAGGTCTTGATGTTGATGCTAAGAACTGATTTAGATAACTTGCTCTGCAGGTAGCCTGAATGTATCATGGAAGTTACCTAAAGGTTTCTTTATAATTCTGGAGAAGGAGGCGCTGTAGCTCTGGTTATTTCCAAGGCATTTGATAAGGTGCGGTACGCAGACCAGCTTTGTAATCTTTCTCTTTATCGAGTTTGTTGAAGGGTCTTTGGTACATAGTCCTTTCCCTCCGATTGTAAAATGGTTGGCCCATTGGATGAATATTCAACGCTGGATTTACTCAAGGTAATGGCTTTTTTCTTCCACTCTCTTCCTTTTTTGCTTCCATGTTCTCTCTGGTAACTTTCTGTAGTTTTTCAAGATTTGTGCTAATGACATATACTCAGCAGGAACAACTCAAAATTTGTGGAAGATTTGGAATCCGCCTTTAAGCAGTCCAAAAATGTTGGAAGTGGTTGTTTTCTTTTAATGTGAAAAAAATGCGACTCGTGTCTTTCAATTGAAAGCTATGGCCCTACCTCATTCCAGTATTCATGAAAATTCTGATATTAATCGAGATGAGGCTGCTATTGAGAAATGTATTTAAAGGAGGCTGCCTGGCTTGTCAGATATTGCTTGGGGTTCCTATATTTACTTTACTGGCAAGTCTTGCAAAGTAGTAGCTCCTTTGTATCGAGCAAGAGTGTACCTTACTGCCGAGGCCATTTTTTATCCCTGTAAGCCAACCATCTGTCCCCACATGGAATACTGTTATCACATCAGGAGAGGTGCTTCCTTACCTTGGTGTTCTTGATAGAGTTCAGAGACGTATTTTTAAGTTGATAGGTACACATCCTGATGCTACTCTTAAGCCTTTCTCTGATTTACAGAATGTGTCTTGTCTTTCCTAGAGACATTATTGTTGGAAAATGTTCAGACGCGCTTTTCTGGTTGACACCAGGCCAGTTTGTTGCATCTTGTGTGATTCGTTTCTCCTAACGTCTTCGTCCTTATGCAGTTGCTGCTCCTCGTTAAAATAAATCTTTTCATGGATACAGTTTCTTTCTTTGGCCAGCTAGGTTGTGTAACACTGACTTCTTTCAGTTCTTTCAGTGTTTCCCAATCACGAGGTGTTGGAGTTGAGTGATAAGCGAAAGAATTGATAAACGGGCAATGGGTAGGTATACATAAACTTGCATGTGTATTTACTCCCGAGTAGGTTTATTTCTGCCGGAGTTTCTGTGATAGGTTTTCCAACAAGTCTAGTAGATGCTTTCCTGAAATCGCTATTTCATGGCTTTTTCCCGATGGTTTTGGAGGGGTTTGTATTCAAATTTGATTACCAGACAATTAAAAAACAACGTATTTTTCAAATTCTCCAAAAAGTGAATTTTTATGATTATCTCTGGAACAGAATTTTTTAATAATAATTGTTTAATAATGGCCACACCGGATGGACGGAAAAGTGTGTTGGTTTTCACAAACTTAATTCGCAAATAGTTAAAGATGTAGTTCAAATTTCATGGCATGTTTATACTAAATGAATCTCTCAAAAAGGTAGCATCAACATTATATTTAGGAATGTTCATTCTTCTGTCATCCACATGATGTGCTGCATAATCTAGTTTCTCGTCCCGAATCGTTTTAAGTTAAAGGCTCTTAATTGCTTAGACTACAGCAAACTCCAGCTGAACCCATCTCAAGATCGAATTCACCCCAGCTATTACAGAGGTCAATTTTCTAGTTTCAAAGAACAAGTAAGGAAACTATGGCGGAAATTGGGAGGGGAGGTTGAATTCCACGAACTTGAAGAATTCGCCTGGTTAAGCAACTTGGGCTCCTGAGAAGGTACAAGATCAAGTCAATGCATGCACATTTTTTTTTCTTAACTAACCCGGCTGCTTATGGAAATTTTAGATAAATCAAAGTGCTAATAAATGTGTTCGAAAAGTCCTTCGAGCTACTGAAGACCATGGTTGGTGATTTTTTGCTCTGAGCCTCACCCATGACTCCCGAATTTTTACCTCGTCAGTTTTTTTCGAGCTGACGATGCTCCTGGTCTCGGTAATCAACTTGCATTTAAACCATTCATCGCGTATGTACCAGTTGAAAATCGTATTATGCAAGTTTTTATATACTTTTGCACAAAAAATGTTGCGCAAATTACTTTCTAAATATTTACAAATTAATATTTGACTTCAGTTAATCATTAAAGACATTAATTAATCAAAAATGAGATAAACACAAAATGTTCTGTTATCCCTGAAAATTCATTAACTTATCTTGAATATTAAGGAAGATACTGCCAATTTTGTCATAAAACTGATACTTCTGGCCACACAAATTTCACGTCGTCGTAGTCTGTAGATCGTTATCGACCTTTAGTGACCTCTCTGACCAGTTTTCGCCACTTTTCGCGATCCTGACATGCGTTGTTAAGTTCTTGCCAGTTCATATTCATTATTGACTTCACCCCATCTATCCATCTTCTCGGTGGTCTTCCTCGTCTCCTACTCCCTTCAACCTTTCCTTGCATGATTAATTTCTCCAAGTTGGAACCATCTCTTCTAGATATATGACCAAAATAACATAATTTCCGTCGTTGAACTTCATTTGTAAGACTATCTGGATTTCCTATTGAGTTCAAAACAAATTCATTTGTCTTTTTCGCTGTCCATGGTATTCTAAGGAGACGCCGCCAGCACCATAACTCAAATGCACTAATTTTTTGAATGTCAGACACTTTTAGTGACCAGCTCTCACATCCATACAAGGCTATAGAAAACACCAACGATTTCATCAAACGAGTTTTTGTCACTGTAGATATACCGCGGTCTTTCCAGATCTTGGTCAGCGTTGTAACTGTTGATCTTGCCATAGCGAGTCTCCTTCTTACCTCTTTACTATTTCCTCCTTGGTTACTTATCATTGATCCAAGAAAATTAAATTCTTCCACAACATGTATTTGTATCCCATTGCATATTATATTCGAATTTATTGCATCGCCAACTACCATCACTTTGGTTTTATCCACATTTAGGTAAAGACCTCTCCGTTCGCTTGCAACCCTGACCTTTTCCAATAGTTCTTGCATGCTCTCAGAGCTCAATGTTATCAATGTAGTGTCGTCTGCATAGCGAAGGTTGTTAATTTTTTCTCCTCCAATTTTTATGCCACTATCACAATCGCCAAGCGCTTGACGCATAATCTGCTCCGCGTACAGGTTGTATAACTGAGGAGACAGAATGCATCCCTGACGAACGCCCCTCTCTATACTGAACGGCTCACTATCACCACTTTCTGTTCGTACAGTTGAAGTTTGTGTCTTGTATAGGTTTCTGATAAGCTCAATGATGTGCATGGGCACCCCGAATTCATGTAGAACCGACCATAATGTGCTATGTTGGACACAGTCAAATGCCTTAGCATAGTCTATAAAACAGAGATATAGTGTTACTCCCATTTCTTTAGCCTTCTCTATGATCCATCGTACATTGGCTATATGATCACGCGTGCCACGTCCTACCACGAAACCAGCTTGTTCACGGGGGATTTCACGATTCACAGTCGTCTGCATTCTATTGAGTATTATATACAAAATAATTTTACTCGCGTGTATAATTAATGATATAGTGCGGTTGTTTTTACATTCTCGGATGTCGCCTTTTTTCGGTAACTTGATGAAAACTGCTTTCGTCCAATCTTCTGGCCATTTCTTTGTTTTCCAGATCATATTGCATAGTTTGTGCATTAACAGTATACCTTCCTCATGTGTTGCTTTTAACAGCTCAATGGGAATATCATCAGCCCCAGGTGACTTTCCATCCTTGATCTTATTCATTGCCCACTCAACCTCTGACAATAAAATGTCTGGTTCATCCTCATAGTCCTTCTCCAATGTACAATCCTCAGCGTCATCTGTGCTCTTATACAACTGCTCACAGTACTCTTTCCATCTTGTTTTGATTTCGTCACTCCCTGTTAGAACCTCGCCTCTCTCATTCTTTATAACATTCAGACGAGGGACGCGTTTTTTCGTGATACACTTAACAGTGTCATACAGTTCTTTGGATTTATTGTTTACACTTGCCTGTTCTAGCTGTTGACATTTCATTTGTATAAACTCATCTTTGTCCTTTCTGCATCTTTTCTGAATGATTCCATGGAGTTTCCTGTATCGTTTTCTGTCTTCCTCACATTTTAAGCCACGCGCTTTCAGTTGTTGACGTTCATATACAAGGTCAAGCGTTTCCATGCTCATATGATCACCAGACTTATTTGTCCGACGTTTAGCAAGTTTATCATTGGCCTCTTCCAACACTATGTTTTTGGTTTCAGTCCATAGCTCATCAGGTGTCATCTTTTCATCCTCCTGTGTGAAAAGCTTATGAAAACGATTTTTTACTTCCACGCAATAGCTCTCCGAGATATTCTGTAGATCGAATCTCTTTGGTTTTGTACATTTTTTAACCGACTTCAGCTTGAGTTTAATTCGTGACACTAAGAGTTCATGATCGGAGCCACAGTCAGCACCAGGGCATGTTTTAGTCAACTGTACGCTAGACTTCCACCTTTTCTTTACCATGATGTAATCGATCTGATTTTTCGTTTTTCCATCGGGTGAGGTCCAAGTATAGAGACGGCGTGGATGTTGTTCAAACAGCGTGTTCGTCACAACTAACTCATTGTGGATACAAAAGTCAATCAGTCGTTCACCAGGTTCATTTTGCACACCGAGTCCATGGCATCCTGTTACACCGGCGACCTGATTGTCTCGACCTATTTTCGCATTAAGATCGCCCATTACGAACACAACATCACGGTTTGGTATCTTATCGAGAACTTGTTGCAATTCGTTGTAGAACGTCTCTATCACATCATCGTCTGCAGTTGATGTCGGAGCGTATACCTGAATTATCGAGATGTTGACTGGCTTTCCTTGTAGGCGAATTGTCATTATTCTGTCACTCACAGGATTGTAACCCAGAACACATTTTGCTGTTTCTTTAGTCACTAGTATGCCTACACCATTAATTCTATTAGTCTCGTGACCTGAAAAATAAGCAACATGTCCATCATTGGTCGTAAAATGTCCTTTACCTGTCCATCTAGTTTCTGCAATTCCTGTTACATCTATTCCATATCGACCAAGCTCCGTTAGAACTACCTCTAGTGTATAGTTATTAAGAGTTCTTGTATTCCATGTGCCGATTTTGATAGTAGATTTGAATAGTCGCAACCTATCTTTTTCGGGTCTGATATTATCAGTCACTGAAGGTCCGTCAGGCTTTACTCCACTGACATCATTATGCTCAGTCGTACTCGAAATAGGAGGCGACTCAACCCCAGTAGTTGTATTGACACCTTCAGGCCCGGGGGTCCCACCATCCAGTGACATATCGAGATCAGTGTCGTGACTAGTCATGAGTATTTTCTCTGGAGCAATAGACTTGTAGTAGGGCCCCGGGTCTTTCTACAAGCGCAGTGTCATCACAGGACTGGTTGACCCTTGCCGGTAGCTAAGTTGAACGAAGTGTCGCCAAGCGCCGTGCTGCTTCCGCCGGAATGAAAGTCTGTCATCACCCGCCTTCAGCTGCATCCACCACCCTGCTGCCGATGGCTTCACCGTGACCCTGGCAGGGAGGCAAAGAGGCACGTCACACTTGCCCAAGGTGTGGCCTCAAGGCTAGCAGAGGGAAGGGGCGCCTCACATCCCCTGTTTGTGGACTGTGGTTAGATAACCAGTCCCACACTGCCACCCATAAAAATCTCACGGAACGTCTGATTATTTGGCAAAGAAAAGAAGCATTTATAATTTTTTAGCTTGAAAATTCAATAACCCCGATATTTAACCGAATTTTATTATCTGGATATTATTTTTAAGGTAATCTAAGCCTTTTTTTTTTGCTGTTAATAATTTTGAAATTAGTGAAATTTTGAGTTTTTGTACACATACCGACAATGGATGCCTATCAAAGTAAGAATGAAAATATCATACGTTATTAAACATTGACAAGGGTAGAGTAGGAATAAAGGTTTTGTATACGAATACAAACAATGAAAGTGGAGCTGACAGAAATACGGTTTTAGTGAGTCACTGGGAGGTACTCTTTAAACAGTCAGTTCAGCGGAGGCCAGCGACACATTTTGATTAGATAACAAGAATGTTTAAGTAGTACATGCCATCTAAAATGTTAGTTGCGTTACTGCGTTTCTTTTTGGTGAAGTTATAGGGGTACAACTGGTCAGAAAAAGAAAAGGGATTTTTAATGGAAAGAACGAATTGATAGTGATACAAAGGTACCTGTAAGAGACCATAGGGTTACTGAAAACTGGAATATGGGTAACTTTAACAAATGAAATTTAAAAGCCTGTGTGGAAAAACTCTAGAAGAAAATTAGCTTACTTCTGTAATAATGCAAGTCGAGTCAATTCCTTGCAAATTCAACTAAGATAAAGTGCTGCGTTGAGTGAACCAAACACGTTGACCACCAGACGTTACATGCAACCAGACGCAGAAATAAGACCCAGTGAAAACATAGGACACACAAGGTGAAGCACTGAGGTTTAGGAGAAAAATTTTGGGACACCTTTTTATGTACAATGAAAATGCAGAATGGGCGCAAATAGTTGGGACAAAATTTAAAAAAACAAAGAAATTATTACCAGAGGCAACGTACGACAGATAGACAATGCTCGCCTTGCTCAATCTTCACTGTCATTTCCTGCTCCTCGGCTGGCAGGTTTTTGCTGAACTCCCAGTTCAACCAAACTTTTCCATCTAACTCGATCGTCCACGTCCCTCTCATCTAGTTCTAGCCAGAGTAGGACAGCCTTGATCGTATCATATCATTGCCGTTTTGGTCGACAACGTCCTCTGCTACCCGTCACGGGTCGTACACTCTCTGGATGTCTTGATCTCTCTCACGGCGGCAAACATTTCCAAACCACTCTAGCCTTCTCTTCCTCGTGATACCTTTGATAGGCATAACCTTAGCTTCTGCTGTTATCTCTTCATTCCTTAGATGTTCTTCTACACTCATACTCGTGCGGTATCGCAGCATCAGCATCTCAAACGATCTATGACAGATAAAAACAATGCTGGGTAAAAAACACCCATGATTGAATGAAATATTAGACTTTAGATAAAGACCTCAGATCTTTGCATGACTGTAATGCAAATCACTTTAATTCATGTGACACACAGGGATAACAGCTGGGGTATACTTATTAAGCAAGAACAACCCCCAAAAAAAGTTATGAAAAAAAGAATCGCAACAAAGAATAAAACCCGATCACCTGCCTCAACCTGTTAAAGCAGTGGTTGGTTGGGCATATCGTACTGGAAATTATATTAGCGTTTGCAACCCAACAAGCTACTATCAATTGATAAGGAAAAAAAGAGCCAATGGCAAATTGATATTAACAAAATAACAATGGCTTTCAAATGACGAATTATGAGTGGGCTACGTCGCCTTTATTAAAGTCTTACAACATAGCAATCTATTCTTGGAATGTCACTCATACGGCTTGTGGTTACTTGTCGACTTCCTCAATATCAACGGGGCAACTGAAAAAAGAACGCGATGAATAATAACCGCAAAAAGACGTATCTACCCTGATTTCTCAACCTTCTCGCTCCTAGTTTTTTGTTATGCCACTAATACCGATCTTGCTGGTACTTAAAAGAGTCAATATGGACCATAAACTGGCATAAAAGGGTTTTTTTAACCATCGCGTCGGTAGATAATCGTTTCAAGAAAGCAACAAATTTACATGTTCAAACAATTTCGGGTGTTGGCTGTGTTATTAAAATTGCTTTTTTAAACAAAATGTAAGATCCATGCCACACGGGATGCGAATGAGGGCCAATGGCCTAACACTTTATATCATGGCCATTTTTAAATAGATAAACGGTGGGTTTATTATAAATATACAGGCGACTCTCGCCGTTGCCGAAGTCGCTCTATTATAATAACGTCAGCATAAACTATGCTTTTATGGGAGTACAGGATGAGAGGAAAATTTCTTTACTTTCCTGGCCTCCATTTTAGAATTGGTGGCGCGACACTGAAATGCTAATGGTATTAGGTATTATTTTACTATTATTAAATTAATTTTCCAAACAGCAATGTTTCTTTACCTATCAGTGGTAATCCTTGTAGGGCAGTGGTCCCCAACCTTTTGTGTGCCAAGGACCAGTTTCAAAGTTCAAGAACTTGCTGATGACCAGTGCATGGATAAGTGGCAGGTTTACAAATTAAAACTTAAACGTCGGGTCTCTAAGTCGTTATATTTGAACTAGTTTAGGTTTTTCGACCCGGTAAGAATTTCTCTACGGCGCGGTGCTGGTCCGCGGTCCGGTGGTTGGGGACCGCTTTTGTAGGGCGTAAATTTATTAAGAAGTTCTCTTTGAATAAGTTATCAGTTGCCAGTGTTTTGAAGTTTATTTTCTAAATAAGCACCCGGTTCTGACGTTTATCTTCATTTTTACGTCAAACGATCGTCAGATTATCTGGGCCCTAGCTCGAAGGAAGGTAATTTGATAATCGAAGCCTTATAATTTTCAAGATAGATGAAGTGCTTGGTTTTCAATTTAGTCAGGTTAAATGAAAAGCAAAATACATTATGCAAATAGTAAGTACAAGGCTTGAGAATATCTTCTTATTTACAACAGACAAGTCTTCGTGTGTAAAAAAGTTATATAAAGTACAGCGTTTATTGCATCAGATGCTTCAAGAGCCAGATAATAAAAAATAACATAAAAATAATTAAAGTTAAAAGCCTTTATTAATTCTGGCTCTTCCCATAATTTATCTCGTTCAATGTACAAAGTACGGTAGCATACAAGGGCTAAGTTATTTAATCAACCGTGTACCTTCAATCAATGTTTACGTTATAACTTCTTTATTTTTTCTACCTGCTATGTACCTTACACAGTTGAACCTCGATTATCCGAACAAGAGGGGTCGGAAGGAATTTGTTCGGGTAACTGATTATCCGTAAACAAACGATACCTTACTCGATATACATGTACATGTATTTACGTTAGAACACACTTTTACAAATGTATTTCGCTTGGTTTCAATAAAGTATGTATTAACTGTTTTCTTCTGAAATGGTTCAAATACTTTTGATATTACTATTAAAACAAAAGACGAACTTTTCACACTTTTACGTCAGTAACACCTCTTTATCATAACGTTTCCGCACTTTAATTCAATGTTTTCACATGTTGAATTTACTGATAATTTATTGTCGTAAACAAAAGACGTACTGTAGCAGAAGCATTGTACTTAAGTAAAGACCCACGCAAAGTATGTCTCCGTAAAGATCTACCCGGACCGGAAGATCTTGTTCGGATAATCGGTGTTCGGATAATCGAGATTCGACTGTATTTCGCAACAAATAATACCAGTGGGATGCGGGTAGTCAAATGTTTCACTGTTAGCAAATGCTACACTACCTCTGAAAAGTCATACTGCATATGCATGAATTGATCCTTTCTCTCTTTGTTTCAAATAGCATGTATGTTTTATCTTCCAATAAAATTTCCATATTATTTTAGTTTTTTAAGCTGCTCATCTGTTTCCTGCCACTGGCTGTCACAGATCGTCTGAGTCGTCGATTACTCACAAAACAAGAAAGTTTGTTGGTATAAATACAGTGGGCTAATCAGTACTCTCCTTGGTCAATTCAAGCAAATCTTTAGACCGTGCTTTGTCGATTTGTTCAAGTTCTTTTATTTTCTACGATATAGAATGAACAGAGCTTGGATCAATAAAACGGCTGGGGCAAAATCTCAGAAATTAATTAATGTGCTATACAATAGTGGTTAAAAGTCTATCAATTCCATTCCCAGCAGACATCGACAAATACTCAAGGCATTACAAAAACCATCCAAGAAGCTACCCTGTAAACAACTCTTACGGTAGAGAGGTAATCCGTCTCCTCTTACTGGTTTAAGTCAAAACTTGAGGGTCTCTTGAGGAAATTAAGACCTCAAAATCTAATCCAGTACGTTACAGTCTAGCTAACCAAGAGTTTTTTAAAAAAATATAAAGACACCAAGAGCAGTGTGTTGAAGAAAAATCCCAAGACATTGCAAATCTCGGGTGTAATGCATTGTTTAACAATATACCAAAGCTGTTGATGGTCGTAATTTACAAGTGCATCACGATGTTGTAACCAGATGGGAAGATTACAAAGGAGATTTCTTTTCTGAAGATCCCGCAGGAAGACTTACTAGTGTCCGTAGGAAGTTGCCCTTTATCCTAGGGGCAGGTATACACCGAAATGATCAAGGCTTTAGAAGCAAAGAGCGTAGGTCTGGTCTGGGGAATTATTTCAGAAATCTACGAGGACGGAAAGTTCCTTAAAGACATACTTAAATCCACCATTGTTGCCCTACTGAAGATACCTGGTACTGTCCCAGTCATTGCACAATCAGCCTCATGTCACACCTGCTAAAAATACTATTGAAATTCATCCAGCAAGGAATCAGATGACATTTAATACCTGAAATCCTACAGCTTGGATATAATCCCAAAGAATTTTGGGGTTCAAACATCTGGAGCTTTGCACGTGATCGTAAACGTTTGAACAAGTTGGTTCGCCAAAATCGAAGCGATAAAGGCACAAAAAGAAAGAGCAAGCTACTCCCTACTTCAAGTTTTCACCTTTATACCAAACCTTTCTAGATGCTGATAAACATCTTCCAAAACTCCAATTCTATTGTAATGGGATTTCGAAGTTGGGGTAAGCATAAGATTCATAGCGCAATCAAACACCACCAAATCGCAAAGCCATACCTTCTACTAAGTAAATTCTTTGTATTACTACTGCACGTAATGAAGAATAAAACGTTTACACATATCCATTAGACAAAAAACATGTTTTATTTCCTAAACTTGTAATTTGTGGTATGATTTAAGATAAGTATCCAAGACGTCGTGAACAACAATTTTCACAAACTTGATGGCAATAATTATCAGACAAAACCCACGAAAATCCCTACACTACCAAAATTCTCGCAAACACATTTCCTTTAATGAAATAAAAAAATCAACGATATTTCGGGGACCCTTATTTGGTATGGTTAGCACAAGTACACCAGCAACAGATACTTTGGTAAGGTAGAGTTTTTGTCTTACGGACACTACAATACCTTTTTCATATTCATTCAACCAAGTGTAGGTATACATACTTGATACGTATACTATCTACCTACAATGATAAACACATCTTTATCCTGTTGCTTTACACTTACTATGGATTAACTTTAGAGCCTTTACCAAACCTGCATAAAACAGAGCCTTATTATGGATCATAAAATATAAAGAATCGAAAAATAAAACTATCGAACTTTTAATTCGAACATAAAACATTTCAAAACAAAAACATACCTGTGATATTTCTGTTGCAATGATAGAACGATATTTTTTCCCTTGTCCCAGTGCTTCCATTTCGTCAAGAAATTCTCTTCTCTCCTCTATTTCTTTAACAACTAAATTATGGGGCAGCCAAAAATTTAAAGATCAAGTTAATGGCTTGTATAAAAACCTAGTCCTACATGAGAAATGTGGTCCATAAAGTACCAATTTGTATCTAATTATCCATTTAGAAATGGATAATCAGGTAAAAGTTAATAGAGGAATTCTAGGGCAATCAACTAACGAAACTCGAATATTCCTTTATTTCTCTACTTTCTAAGTGCACTGGTTTTGGGGCTATCGAAGTATTTGTTACAATTTAACCTAATGTAAACTTATCAATTACTTTGGAAAGCCTTTGACAATAAACACATGCACTTGCTTTGGGCAGTAGTGTTATATTTGGAAAAATCATCACCAGCGCTAAGTCTACATGCAACAATCCAAGGTGCAAGGAGATGTAGACGCCGGGCACTGCATATGGTGAGGCCAAAACGATATTTGTCAAGCCAAAACCTGCTCTTGGTTGAGGTTTTAAACGGGGAGCTTTTATTGCAATATTGCAATAAAATTTGATACAGCGTAAGAATTAAAATTTTAAGTTGTTTCTTGACCAATCATATTTGGTTTAGTACATTCTATTTCATTTCATTCACCAAAGAAGCGTTTCCCGGGTGCATCGTTCTTCGTTGTCATAGAATGTTTATAAACTCAGAGTTAAGTAAGGAAATATCCCTTATACTTTTTGATATTTTCTTTTGATCGTATGACTTTTTTAAGTGATTACTGTTGAAAAACGTCTTGTGCACATGTATGCATTATTTATGTATTTCAAAAAGTAGTGGTTTGGGATAATGGATTTAATGCAAGTTTTCTTTCTTAGAGGAGAGTTTGTGTATGTCTGTGAACCAATAATCTCTATCAGTGACTGTCGTCAGCTCTATGAAATTTTTTAAAGAACTCAGATACTTAATAACGAAGGACTACTTTAATCTGATATTGCATTTTACCTTTACAGATGGTCCTAATACCTGCTGTCAGGTGTTTAATATGTTTTACTTTCAACCTCGCAAAGCATCTGACCAAATGACATAATCGGAGCCAAAATCTCCGTTCCTCCAACTTTTCAGAAACTACATATACTCTAAATTTCGTATAATTAATGCTAAACTAACGGAAATGCAGAGGGTGACACATTATTGGGCTGGTTTCCCCCCTTTAAATATTTTACTTCTTTCTTCGATAAAACTTACTAACTTAATAGTCAGTCACTTTTAGCAAAAAAACCCGAATTGCCCTCACTATTTCCGGGGCCATGCAAGGGCTTGAACTGAAAATCTCTCGCCTATTAATATGATGAATTGTCATCCTGTCATTACTGCGCTACGAAGCTGACGTCTTGATACGAAAAAAACACAAAAGCAAGAACTGGGTTATCATTAAGCACACCTGTAGATATTTAATGGCGGTTATGTTTTTGCTCCTGCAAGATTCTAATTGCTTGTCTCTGACAGAATCTGGAAATATTTTTATCTTTCCCCTCACTTCAGCTGTCTTTACTATGGATCCACTTTATAAAAATTAAATCAAAAGCAGTATATAAACTATAGCTTTATGAATACCTTCGTCGAATCTATCAATATCTTGGGCCATCATTTCTTTCTGCTTGGCACGCATTGCTGCAATGTCTTTGGTGCTCATCTGTTTGGCCGGCGTATCTACACCAAACGCCATCTTGTTTTGAAATCGGTGTTTATCTTCTTCTGTGATTCTTCCTGAAATGAAGACAAGTGGGGTTAAAAAAGATAATCTCGCGTCGTAGTCCATTCTTTCTGAACCAGTGTATGACTTACATATACAGAGCTTCCTAACATGTTATAATTTTCGGACTGTAGAAAACTATTAGTTGCATTGTACAAAACGGATGTTGGTCAATGAAAAAAAAACAAAAAACTTTTCGCAACAGATAGTAGGCCAAACGACGGTCTTGATAAAAACCAAACTTACTAGCCAGCAGATAATATAGGCTAAACTAGCTAAGTCAATTAATTTTAAAGTGAAATGGTTGTCTGACCAATACCAAGAACAACCTTTTTAACTTTTTCTGACCAGGAAAAGCAAGAAAAAAAAAAGAAAATTAAAAAAAAAAGAAAAACAAGAGCAAAAGGGAAGGAAGGAGTAAGAGAAGAAAACCAAAACAAAATTGGCCTGTAAATAAGTCTGTCTGTAGACCCGGCAAAGAATAAAGTCAACTTGACTCTTTGGTGCTAAATGTAAAGAGACCAAGGGGAAAACAACGATTAAACTCAGGGTCACTTCCAATTTTTTTCCTCTATTGTTGACCTTTTGCTCGTCCCCGCTACCAAAGTCACAATGATAAATTTTTCAACATATTTTTCTTAAATTTTGTCAGCAAAAATTAACTGAATGCATTGCAATTACAAAGATATATTTACTGGATAAATTCCTTTTGGCCAAGTACTCGTGATAATTAATATATGAACCCTAGAAAAGGCTTAACGGGCACTGATTTAAGCGAGAAAAGAAAAAACTGCAAGTGTCCTTGCGTTTAGTGGTTGTTTGTCCTTACCTTTATCACTAGTGTTGTCATCAAATGTGAATAGAAGTTTAATCAGAGCGGAATCTACTTGTACCATATCATAAGTACCTGGTTGTGTCTGAGGGTAGCATCTATATGCACTACACGTTGACATAAGTATCCATAGATATGGGAGCCTAATCATGTCTGGAATGGTAAAAGTGTTTCGACTGCCAGTTCTCCCAACATCAGGCTACAGACTGACTAAGTACAGCTCTTTTATGTGTCTATAGTGCGGACCTACGTAGTGACAAGAATAGTTGTTTCAGGTAGGGGCACCATACCTGTCTTGTGTTTGTTGTGTTTTTTCTCATGCGTTGGGAGCCATACTTCTGGAAGAGTGTAAGATATATTGTTGATGTGATTGCTGTAGGAAGTGGATTCTTTGTTTTATTTTTCTTGTTGTTGTTTTCATTATTTTGTCTACAATCTTTCGTTTTTGCAGTCGAAGCTGTAATCTTTGTATTCGGAGGTGTTTCGCTTTTTTATATCTCCACGTGTCAGCTTATTGAACAGCTACAACCCAGGCTATCGGCGCTCGCCCTAAACCAGATCATTTACCCATCCATTTCTTCCACAAATGACAACAACCTTAACCAAAAGTGATAAGAACCAGTACAACAAGTGGCAATATCAATATTCTTTACAAGTGAAAGATATGGTTGCATAAATATTCCGGCTATGGGTGGTTAAGGTTAGTAGAGCATGTGACCATGGCAACCATTGGTTCTGGTTGGAATCCAGTTCAGTGTACTCATATTTTTCACTTTTCTACATTTCCTAACTTTCTCTATCTATATTATTATAGTCATGATAGAATTATGCTGGCGATAAAAAGCACTACAGAAAACCCCTCAATACTGAAATAGTCTTTCTTTCCTTTAACAAATTTTGTTGTAAAAATGTAACTTTAATACTTAGATACTTACTTCCAGGTAACGGCTGGAATTTTTCACACTCGTAATTATTTGTTAATGCCTCAATGGTATCTTTTGATCTGCGAGAGCCAGCTGATGACCGAGTCGTTGATTTGGGTGTTTGCTTTTTAGTTACGCTGGAAGAAGCCTTTATTTCACTTGTTGTTGGCTTGCAGTGAATTGGTAATCCCTGACCTTCTAAACACAATATAAAAAGAATGGGTGAATATACAGCAAAAAACTCATAACAATTTTCTACATTTAAAAAAAAAATATACATATATACTACTATAAACGAATATGTATGGTACACTGGACTAAATGCCAAAACTATTTACTACTCTGAAAGCATTACAGTGTTCATTGTCAACCTTAATCGTAGTTTTAATTTAGCACTTGCGTGATCAGCTTTTATACTGTACAAACATTAAAGCTGTGCATACAAATTGATAAAAAAGATATAATTTGAAAAAAATCAGCGGGAATTCAAAATAATAATGAAAATGTAGAAAATACAAGGTTCACTGAACAGGGTTTCATAGCCTGCTGCTGTTCTTAAACATATCACTTTTGCAGGGCAGCCTTGCATATTATTGTGGTGTTTTTCCTTCAGGTCATAAAGAATGCACAGTTGATAGCTCAGTTGCTCAAGCAAATGGCCATTGTTTTTCTTTAGAGTTCCAAATCGTCTCCATTAACATCATTTTCACAATTTTCCTAGCCCTTCTTGTTTGTTGCAATTAGATGTTTCTACATCTATAGGGAAGTCAATATTTTATAGGAACCTTGGCCCAATCCCTTTAGATTTGGATGAAATCTAACAATAAGAACTTGGAAAAAGTAAAATGAAAGACTGAATAGCAAAAGTAGCTGCACAAGAAAAGAGTAACAATATCTCAGTTGGTAAAGCTGATGACCATGAAAGTCATAGGCAGTAGATCAAACCCAAAAGTTATTTTTTTCCATTTACTGCTTTTTGTATAATTTAGACTTTTTAAGTTCAAGGCATATGCTTGGTAAGTACTGACAGATAGCTATTACCTGATCATGTATAAAGAAATATCACCATGAATTACTGAATGACATAAAGGGTTCATTTACAGAGGAATTGCTATATGCAGATGACCTGGTTCTCTCCAGTGAGACATTGGATGGTCTACTTGCTAAGTTAGAGACTTGGAAGAAGGGTTTGGAAGGTAAAGGTTTGAGAGTGAACATGGGCAAGACAAAAGTGATGGTCAGTGGTTGCAATTTAGGAAAGCCATTGGAGCAAGGAAAGTTTCCCTGTTCAGTCTGTGGGAAGGGAGTTGGGAGCAACTCAATCTATTGTGGTACTTGCAAGCACTGGGTACATAAACGGTGCAGTGGAATAAAGGGCAAACTGACAGAAACTAACCGTTTTAGCTGCAAGAGGTGCATAGAAGGAGAGGCAACCTGTGACTTAGACCTACATAAAGTGCATTTGGAGGATGAGGATATTGAGGTTGTCCAGAAGTTTTGCTACCTTGGTGACACCCTTGGAGCTGAGGGGGGAGCTGGTGCAAGTGTTACAGCAAGGGTTAACAGTGGATGGAGTAAGTTCAGGGAGCTGATGCCATTGTTAACCAGCAGAGCTCTGCCATTACCTACCAAAGGTAGAGTCTACCAGGCATGTGTACATAGCACAATGATGTATGGCAGTGAAACTTGGCCAGTGAAAGCTGAAGATGTCAGCCGCATGGAGCGGAATGACATGAGAATGATAAGATGGATGTGCAACGTAAGTGTAAAGGACAGGCTCAGTTCTAATGAACTCAGAAGGAGATTGAATCTGGACAGTATTGGCAGCTGTATGCAGAATAGGAGGCTTCGTTGGTTTGGTCATGTGGAGAGAATGGACAAGAATGCTTGGACAAGTAGATGCAGAACAATCAAGGTGACAGGAACCACTGGGAGAGGAAGACCAAAGAAAACATGGGAGGAAGTGATAAGGATGGATCTGCAAGAAAAAGGTGTCAGCAGAGACCTGGTGAAGGTCTGAGTCAATTTCAAGAAATCGTTCAACACATGCTAGCATGTAAAACGGACGTTAAACCGAATATGATGATGATGATGATGATGATGATTTGCAGCAAATGTCATGAGAGTTCAGATAAGAAGTGCAAAGTTGCAATGCACTAAGTAAACTGCCTCCAAAAAATCGCTCCTAACACATCATTGGCTTGGCTTATGAAAGGCACATATAAATCCTACTGTCATATTTCAGACATACTTTTCATATATACAGAAAAAATTTTTGAATTTCTAAAAATTAAACACCAAGAGGGAGTGGCCCTTCCACAGGCATATAATCATCCCTGATCTTTTAAGTGCATACTTTTAAAATCATCTTTCAAGAGCTACCTTTGTAATTTTAATCTGAACCAACCAAACACCAGAAAAGCCAAGTTCAAAGCAAGGTGCAATGACCAGTTGCAATTTCACACAGAAACAATTAAATCATTAACAAAATCATGCACCCAGTTGACCAAATCAGCAATTGCTGACCAGCACATCTAAATCAGGTCATACACATGCATCAGATTAAATATAACCAATGAAACCATTTACTATATGCAACACATAAAAATACCAAAGAGCAACAAACAAGGCTAAAGAATATCACATCCAAGTTACATAGGAAAGGAGGCAAACTGGCTTAATGTTAAAGCAGAAATTCATTTGTCTAGTTATTTAAGTGGTATTAAAACTGGATAAAATGATAAAACAATATATACTGTAAAAATTGACATGATATATCTTAAATGTTCAATGAATCAGTTATAAAAGCAGTTTTTCATGTTATTTTCAATTTTTTATCCAATGATAACCTTCTTGCATCAAATGAGCATTGAATGAATATTTTTTCTCATGCATTTGATGTATTGTAACTCAGTTTGGATAAAAATATTTTTGTTGTTTCAAGTGTTCACTTATAATTGATACAGGCTACAAGCGTTTAAAATGTTTAGAAGCTCTTCCAAAACATAGAATTTTAGGAATTTGAACTCAAGAATACCCTTGGATGTAAGTTAACCTTTAAAAAATGTAAATATTTTCAAAATGTCATCAGTACTTACTCTTTACATTCTGCTGCAAATGACGCCTTTGAAAGTTTGTCAACTTTGACTCTTCCATCATCACTTGTAAAAAATTGAAATTAAATGGCATAGCATAGTTTGTTTTTGACAGCAGCCTTTCTTCATATTTAAAATCATCACAACTACAATAAATACCATCTACTATAAAAAAAACCCAGGCAAGTTGCTATTTAACTAAATTAATTCCCAATTATGTGTTTGTAGTACTATTTCCATTTATGACATTAAAAAAATAATAAAAATGCTGTGAAAATCCTTAAACTATATTTATACTTATGGAAACTAAGAGGGTAATACTTTAGTTACATATTGGTTGGCATAGAAATAAAGTTTATCCTCAAATCCCAAAGTTTAAAAAAAGCTGTATGTTTAGGGCAATAAAAATGACACTTGTCCAATTTGTAATCTTAGGTACTTAAAAAAATAGTACACTGAACATGTAATGAAAAGTGAAAATCTGATTGTTCAGTTTTCTTGTTTTTTAAGGTTAAGAACCATACAGAGTATAAAGTCAATAAGTTTATGAAACCACAAAAGAATGACAGAGAAAATAGTTAGGCTTAGAGGTAAGAGTTGACCTTAGAATGATCAACACTCATGTCATGTAATGAAGAAAAGCACTCACATACCAATGAGTTCATTCCACAACCTAATCATTCAAGAAAAAGAACTACATTCAATGAGGAACAACAACTGCATGATAATGAATTCATCGAGAGGGTCTGATGAGATGGAATAAACTGAGCTAGTACCACCCAGGGCAGCTCAACAGAAAACTTACCAATATAATACCTATAAAAAAGGGTGGACATACAAAGGAGCAAGTTACAAAGGAGCAAGTGGTGTATTAGAGCAAGTGTCAAAGGAGCAAGTTGAAATAGAGCAAGTTGCACCATGTACATCTACATGTACATGAATTATGTTATACTATGGTGAACATTGTAAAGTTGGCCAATAATTGCATACATGTACATGNGGAACAACAACTGCATGATAATGAATTCATCGAGAGGGTCTGATGAGATGGAATAAACTGAGCTAGTACCACCCAGGGCAGCTCAACAGAAAACTTACCAATATAATACCTATAAAAAAAGGGTGGACATACAAAGGAGCAAGTTACAAAGGAGCAAGTGGTGTATTAGAGCAAGTGTCAAAGGAGCAAGTTGAAATAGAGCAAGTTGCACCATGTACATCTACATGTACATGAATTATGTTATACTATGGTGAACATTGTAAAGTTGGCCAATAATTGCATACATGTACATGCATAGGCAGATGTATGTACATGTACATGGATGGTGGACGTACATTGTAGCAAGATACAAATGTACAGATAGCCCTTGTATATGTACATCCTATTGTATATACATATATACATATACTTGCTCCTTTGCCACTTGCTCCTTTAATGCTTGCTCAAATTAACTACTTGCTCCTTTGTAACTTGCTCCTTTGTAACTTGCTCCTTTTAACGAGAACCTAAAAAAAGACAACCCACATTTCTTAATGAGATGAAGATTGAAGTGGAGCAGCAAAATGTGGACTTATCAAGTTACAAACATGTCTCTGAAATTGATTAACAACATCAATGAAAGAATAGGAAGCTTCTGTCAAGATGTGATAACAGTATATCACATGGTACAATTACAGGGATAGGAAAAAACTTCAAGTTTAAGCCAACTGCTACTGCGATCCAAAGAATGAATCTTTGTATAAACAGGCTTGCTTATAGAAGAAATATGAGTCCAAAGAATGGTTGGGAGGAAATGACATGCTAAACATCCTCAGAAATAAGCATTCCTCAAGAGGAGAAGCAACCCCACCAAGATAACCACCAAAATGATCCTGAATATTGAAGGAAGATAATGACATAGCCATCTATTACACTTTCTCATCATTTTGAAGACAACACAAGAGCTCACACTTCACCATAAACAAGGAACAATAACCCACTTTCCTTGAAAATCCCACCCCCCCCAATACAAATTCCCATTAGAACTCCTTCCTCTGGAATAATGCAATAGACTGGAATAACCTATTATATTCAATTGTAAGCATACCAGACTCTATAAAAATTCAAAATACTGTCAATCAGCAGTGCTTGACAGACTCACAGAAAACAAACGTTTAAGTTCCCAATTTCCAACCACACATATTGAGTGTTGCTCAAATGGGAGCTGATCAATTATCCAATCACGATGAGGTAATGATAGCAGTGGGAGGTCAAAATGTTATCTCATATGACGAACTGACATGTCATACTATGAGTCAAAAGCTAAGAACAGTTCCATTTTAACCAGGGTTGGATTAAGCCCAATGGAGACCCTTAGCACTTAAGAATTTGGTCCCCCATATATCCATAATTCCAAATATAAACATAATAAACCAGACAAGTTTTATCCATCAGAATCAGACAAAACAAATAGTATGAAAAAAACGTTTGTATTTTTTGTATACTTTTACCATCATTTGGAAAGTTTCCTCCTGCTTTTTGTAACTTCAGAATCTTTGATCTAATCCTCAAAACTGATCTTAAGTAACACCTTTCCCTCTATACTAAACAGATATAAGGCATCCAGCCTGCCTTGTTGCATAATTGTTCTGATGAGATTGTATGAATGCAAATAGATATAAATGAAAATGCCAAAGCTCACCTGAGAAATTACTGTTGAAATCATCTGGGTAAACATAACTAGGTTTTTGACAGCACTGAGAATAACTTTTAGTGTTACAAGATAAAGTAACAATATGTTACAGTGGTACACCACTTAAAAAAGAAAATCTCTTTGCTGTTTCTCTATACATCTCTCCTCTTTTTTAATCTGAGTTTCAATTATATCAATAATTGTATAAAATGTGGTGATATGAAATCTATCTCTGGCATAAAATATTCATCATTCATTTCCATCTTTGGGTACCTTCTTTGTTATATATTTGCACATTGTAGCTGCCTTGTAATCAACACCTGGTAGATATGAAATCTATCTCTGGCATAAAATATTCATCATTCATTTTCATCTTTGGGTACCTTCTTTGTTATATATTTGCACATTGTAGCTGCCTTGTAATCAACACCTGGTAGCAATTACTTTCCAGCTGTTTCATAATGTTCAAGTTAATCTTGTAAAATCCACAGCTGGTTACCCTATGATACATACAGATCTGCACATATTTTTAAGTCCACATCCTAATTTTGAGGATAACCCAGCCACCAGATGAGCAAGCCAGCTTACCCTGGTGCCAGTCTCAAGCCCAGATAAATGGGGAGGGTTCCTGTCAGCAAGGGCATGTGGGGAGTAAAACTTTATGCTCCAATGTCAATGATGGTATCTTTAAACCAAATGACATTCAGTCCCGAGCAGCCCTTAAATGGGCAGAGAGTGCTAAAAATGCCTCAATGGAGTGCCAGTGCAAACAATGAAAGAGAGATGGAGGAGTCAGTGAAGATCTGCACTTAAAATGTGGGGGCATTGGTTGGTAGGAGAAGGGAGTTATAGAAATGCTGGCAAGAAGATGGTGAGACATTTGCTACTTGCAAGGGGTTTGTTATACGAACAAGGGGACCATATTGATGGGTAGCAATGATGAAAAATACAAACTCTGGTATTGTGGAAATACCAAGGGTGTGTGTTTGTGTGTGTGTGTGAGGGGGGGCAACATGAATGGCCAAATTGGAATGAGTAGGAAAGGGTTTGTGGAGGAAAGGGGTCCATATGGATATGGTCACTTCAATAAGGCAAGACAATTCTTGACTACTGCAAAAATCAAAATCTTAGAATCTTGAACAAGTACTTTAAGAAAGACAAAAACAAAACAGTTATGTATGCAAGTGGAGAGGCAGAAATGCAGCTGGACCTGATCCTGTTTTGTCCTAGACATGACATCACGCTGGTCGACTGTAAAGCTATATCTGGAGAAGCATGCATTACTCCGCACCACTCTGTTAGGGCAGACATCAAAGTGAAACACATAATTAAAAGAAAGATACAAGGAAGGAGACTCAAGACATGGAAGTTAAAGGAGCAGCAAACCCATAAGGAGTTTGAGGCAAGTGTGCATGGGCAATTTGAGACAATAGGCAGCAATTGGCATGAGACTTAAGCTGCTATCCTGGAGGCATGCCTTGAGACATGTGGAGAGACAAGAGGAGGAAGAGAACAGGAGTGGGAGTCTTGGTGGTAGTGTGAGGGCATGGAAAAAGCAGTAAAACTAAAAAAGGATGCTTTTAAGATGTGGCAGCATAGTAGAGACCCAGGGGATGAACATGTATATAGAGCAAAGAACAAGGATGCTATGAAGGCAGTAGTCATTGCAAAACAGGTATTGATGGATGTGCGGTATAAAAATGTTGACTACCCTGTGGGCAGAAGAAAGCTTTTTGTGATGGCCAAACAGCTCAGAAGAGACAGAAGGGATATTGTGGGTGGCTTCTTCATGAAGGGCAAAAAAGGTGAAATTTTGACTACAGAACCTGAAATCAGAGAAAGATGTAGGCAATATTTTGATTCTCTCTTGAATGTGTAAAACATGTAAAAAAGAAGAATATGGCTGCACAGAGGGCCCACTGGATGATGTTAAGGACAAGGAAGTGGAGGATGCTCTCAGGGCACTGAAGCCAGGCAAAACACCTGGCCCTTCTGGAGTGTATAGTGACATGCTCAAATGTGCAGGGAAGGCAGTAACCATGCAACTCACAAAAGTTCTGAGAAAAATCATGGATACTGGGTAATGCCCTGAAGAATGGAGGGACAGCACCACTGTTCCCATATTCAAACCTATCGGTCACACTTTGCAGTGCTGTTAGTACAGGGGACTGAGGATGTTGGAGGTTTCAATGAAAGTGTGGGAGAAGATCCTTGATAATAGGCTGAAATCAATAGTAAATATCAGCAGCAATCAGTTTGGTTTCGAGATACACCATGGGTGCAATATTTATTTTGAGGACTTTTCAGCAAAAATACTCTGAGAAAAGGAAAAACCTGTACCACAGCTTTGTTGACCTGGAAAAGGCCTTCGATCAGGTCCCTCAGCATGTGCTGACACCAGCGATGAGGAGGCAGGGTGTGCCAGAAATGCTTATTGGCCTAATGATGACACTATATTGGGGCTCTCAGACAAGAGTGGTGGTGGCAGGAGGGGTGTCTGCAGCATTTGTCATGTCAATGGGGTGCATCAGTGCTCTACATTGAGCCTTTTGCAGTAGAGGAGCACTGTGGGACATGTTATACACAGATGATTTAGTTATAATAGAGGAGATGATGCATGAAGAAGAGCAGCAGCTTCACAGGTGGAGAGATACCTTTGAAAGGAAAGGATTAAAAATTAACTTTGGTAAAACTAAGACCTTAGTGACTGGAAAGAAAGACACAACTCCTCAGTCTTCTGGTAGTATCCTTGTGGAGCATGTGGAAGAGGAGGAGTGAACTCTGTGCTATGTTCCCAATGTGAAAAGTGAGTTCACAGATGCTGTTCTGGTTTGTGGAATGTGTCATGAGGAGGCACATTTATCTGTTCTACATGTAGACAGAGAGAGGGTGGACTTGGAGAGGAGAGAGAAACAGTAAAGCTGGGACCAGGAGGGGAACATGTGGTGGAAGAAGTGGACTTGTTCACATACCTCAGAGATGTTGTAGATAGGGAGGGAGGAGCAGAAAGAGCTGTACGAATATGGGTTGCTGCAGCCTAGAGTAAATGGAGTGAGATTGGAGAACTGTTATAAAAAGGCAAATCCCCCTGAGTCAATGCTCAGCAGTATATGAGGCATGTATCAGGTTGTTCATGCTCTATGGTTCTGAGACATGCTGCAGGACAGTGTCTCTAGTGAGGAAGTGGCTCATAGGTGTGGGCTGAAACAGGTAGCTGACCTATTAAGGCATTGAAGGTTCCAGTGGTTTGGGCATGTAAGGAGAAGACATAAGAGAGATCTCCAAACAATTGTAACTAACTGGGAAGTGGAAGGCAGGCGACCATGTGGTAGACCTAGAAAAACATGGATCGATACATACGAGACAAATTGAAAACTCTGAATATAACAGAAGAGCTCGCATTGGATCGTGAGAGGTGGAGAAAAGCTATTGACCGTCCAACCCTGAAGGCTATAAACAATGGACGTTAAAGGGATAAGTAAGTAAGTGAGTACATCCTAATTTTGAGGATCTTGACTTTGTGAAAATTCTCCAAAATCTCATTTCAAAAACAGCTACAACTGTACATAAAAGATTAATCTGCATGAATAATGAATCTCTGGTGCCTACTTTTCCTGATGCCCTAAGCACCTACTTATTTTGTTGGTTAGTCCGGTCCTGATTATAACAAATGTCACAGGATGTAAAAGGCCAAATCACCACATACATGGTCTTCATCAAGTTGACAACAAATAAGATGGCAAGGCAAATACTGTAATTTGTCACGACAAAAGCTAGACAAAACATCAAAATACACTTTTATCAAAAATAAGATATATGGTAAACAACACAGTGAGATTTGGAAAGCGTAATGTAGGCTTATTAGCGAGATACTGTCACTCACTGAAGGTCAAGTCACAGTCCTGTCTGATATTTTTTCACTTTTTCAGTATTCAAGTTATGACAGTAATCTAGCAGTAGTGTTATCGTAAAAATTTCTAGTTGTGACTTTAACTAATTAATTACTTATTATTTAATTCCTGTCACACGAGAAAATGGGTATTCTTATTCTTCCCCTTTCCTCCTTGGTCCAACGCTCTTCATGTCTCTTTCGATCACATCCTTCCAGCGGAGGCCCTGCCTTCTTCTACTTCTCTTCCCTTCCATCTTTGCAATTAGTGACGTCCTCACTGTACTCTGTTCCCCATTCGCATTACATCCCCCAACCACCTCAGTCTTGCCTCTCTTACCTTTCCTTTGATGTTGACCACCTTTGCGAAAGGAAATGGACATTGGTAGTAAACAATTACAGCTCGACAAGTAGGTGAGACCACACATTCTAGCAGTTATCAAGACTTGATTCTATAGCAACATACTGTTTCATATTAAAATTTTTACTAATATCGATTTCAAACTATTGTACCTTTTAATAGGTCTTGGGTTTCTTTACTGAACTGACTTTTCGGTGGCGACCACATTCCACCTCCAGCAACTGGCTGTCTACCTGCCATTTTGAATTTTGTTTACGATTTCTCATAGCTGCCTGACAGCAACAACTTTTCAATCCAGGTTAAAAATTGCCTCGTTTACCACAGAATACGAAAGTGAGATAAACCAAACAGACAGCTGGTGATGTGTGAGGGGCTTCACGTCTTTTTTATAACAGTTAACACCACTATTTATCACCACATGGATACTTTTCCATACCAATTGATGAGAATTTATCATCAATATTTCGTTTCTAGACGAAAGTTGAAACTTTCACCTTAGTTGCTGTCAAATTCCTCTTTTTCCAAAATTTCTACATGAGTGATTTTTGTATTTCCATTGCAGTGGAACCTGGTTCGTTAATGGCTTCCTCAGCATTACAATAACCCAGGGAGATGATGTCCACATTTTTCTTGCTTCAAATGGTATCGTCAGATTGCTCGTCAGCCTCAATAATACGATAAGCTCAAACAAATAAATGTAATTTTAAGCACCGAGGACCTGTAGCAAGAATCTTTTATTTCAATACACATAAGTGTATATAGTGCAATAGTGATGCAGGTGGGTGTACATAGTTTTTAATTTATAACGCTCAATGCCGATGGATATAAGGTTGCTCTAATACTGATAGTCACGATGTAGGAGCTCTGAATTTAAAGCTGCTAAATAATACGAGGAGCACATGTAGATTACAATTTCGAGCATATCTGTTGATGGGAATAGAAAGGGTAGAAATTAGAATAAGAAAAGCATGCAATATATTGCAGTCTGTACTGAATATGGAGAAGCGACATGAAAATAATTTAATTGTATAAAATGTGAAGTGAACAAGCTGTCTTGTTTTCAGTGTAGTACAGATCCTTCGAGGTCAGATGTATTATAATGGTGGCCTATGATTGCGTCATTTTAGCACGGTATATCGTATAAATTGTCAAGAATTTCTTCTAGAAATGAACGTTTTGGCTCATCTAGATATAACATCTTGCACTGGTTACAAACGAGTCAAGACGAAAGGAGCGTTTTTTTATTTCCTTTCTTTGTAAAAAGGCGTTAAAGGCATGCTACATCATAACTATATTATACAGCCTTAGAAAATCCAACAAAAGTTAATATTCTCAAACATCTGTATTTTTGAATCGCCGGAAATCCTCAAATGATACTCAGCGTTGAGTAGTCTTAGAGAACAGCAATATTATTGTATCAAATTATGAAAAAATGATTTCAAGTCACTGTAATATAAGACTTGTCTTCTGAAGCTATACTTGACAAATCTTTCATTGTGTTTAATAAATTCGTTAAGATACTGATTGACTACGGAATCCCAGCTTGCACAAGATGTCATTCCTTGAGTGACTCTAATTAAATTATCGTTCCAAATGAATATTTCTTTGTTACCTACACTCAAAACCTTTACTTTTTTACAAGATTCTAAAAAGTCTTAATTTATACTTTAATACTTTGGTAGTGAGATAAATTATACTCACCAAAAATTAAACACCATTGCCACATGAGTACTAATGTGGAACTATTCCTACGTCACCCCGTAGTAACCGAGTTCTCAGTTGACGTAGTTTTACTTCAAAAGTTTTTTATTTTTAACCATTGACCTTTACTTGCTATTTTCTTATTATTTTGTTCTATTTTGAACGTTTCCCAAAACACCAAGAACTGAAGACTAGAGAACTAGCTACTATTATTTTATATCCCTTTTCTGGCAAAGCTAAATCTAAGGGAAGTTTCCATCAGTGTTCCAACATTAAAGGTGATATGAATTTCCTTTCTGGCTACCCTTTAACAAACCTGGTAACACTGTCCACCAAAATAAGTATATTTCTATATGTTACAAGTGCCTCTAAAAGTGGACTAATTATATCAACATTGACATTCTCAATTTGTTGATCAATTCCCCTCTTTACCTCCCCAAATGAAACGTTAAAAAGCTATATCAAACAGGAAAAATTCAGAACTTTATCCAGGAAACGGACCTCCTGAAAGTCAATATCCTCAGAATATGTGAGACTAGATGGAACAACTCAGGAACATTCATACATGGAGGCCATGCAATAATATGTTCTGGCGGTGAAAGGCATGAGAAAGGAGTAGGAATGATCCTTGAACAAAAACACATGTAAAAGTCTGCTAGGATACTGGCCCATATCAGACAGGGTGGTCTTTGTCAAACTCAAGGGAAAACCATTTTATATCTCGCTCTTACAAGTGTACGTCCAAACTGCCAATTGCCCAATTGCTATTAGGAAGAGCTAGATAAATTATATGAGTCAGTTAACCTTGTCACACAGCACTACTGATCACAACAAATTCAGATCGTCATGGGAGACTTCAAAAGCAAGCTAGGAAGCCCTTAACGGTCGAGTTTAGCTTTTATATTAACTAGGTAATCTTATTTTAGAACTTAGTTTAAACCAGCCCTATCCAAGGATAATAGTCTTAAGATAATAGTCTCAAAATACTTGGATTTTTAGCTGTGAACATCGACGTCCTGCCCAGAACTTCCAACATGGAGCAGTGAACAAACAACCTGTACTTGGTGGAGGGAGTATATTGCCATGAAACCATCCATATGCATTTACATGTATAGAGTTGGTAGTCACAATGTTGCAGTTTCAATGTGTATTTTAGAAACGACGCTGATTTTGAAATCGGTTATTCCACATCGGAAATCGGTTATTTGACATCGAGGAACAAGTTGTACTGCTCACCACTGTCAACGTTTTCACTTTGGTTTACTACTTACCTGCTACGTACTCGGATTACTCAGAATCGTCATGTCCTTCTGATAGACAGAAGCGCGGTGAACTCATTCAGTTGACGTGATCAGTAAAAGCCTTGAACACTCCACCAGAATACTCAATACCAGAAACGACTGGTTTAGCTTTTGTGTAGCCTAGTTTTAGGTTGGATTGAGAAAGATTTTGTTTGATATAGTTTATGCTCAAAAAGCAGGAATACGCTTTACTGAAAGAAATTTCTCCCTGGATGTCAAAAGTTAAACTTGGTTTACATATTTCAGTATATGGAAAAAGACCTCGATGCAAGATGGCGTGCAGAGCAGACGTGTGTATAGCGCTGACTTTGTTTTTGATTTTTATGCTTTCTAAAGTTAAGCAGCCTATGTTTGTACAACCTGATGGTTTGAGTATTACATTGTTGAAAGAGGATGCTGGACATACTCCTGAAAGTTTTATTTGTTCATCTTTATGGGTTTTCAGATTAAGAAAATGCTTGGGACTTTACCTGGCCGATTACATAACCTACTGAGCATGAGGGGAATGAACATTCTGCATTTAAACGTTTAAACATCAGAGGTTTGTTTCACAACTTTCACAACGTTCAGGCTGTTTTTGGTAAACATAAAAACATAGACATGTTCTTACTGTCAGAAACACACACTTCGCCTTGTGGTTACAACAACAATCTTTACGCAGCTTTACGAAATTCCGGGGTACACCTATATTTACAAAATCCGAGAAAAAACAGCATCAGGAGGCGTTGCAGTGTATATTTCAAATAAATTTCAATGGAGAAGGAGGAAAAACCTAGACGAGAAGAATGCTTCTGCATGCTTGTGCAGTCGGTGCATGCTTGTTTATAACAAGCATGCACCGACTATGACAAACACAGTTAAAGGAAAATTTTGTCCGCGGTTATCTGCCGAACTGAAAGGGAAAATGAATTTAAAAGACCGCCTTGTTCGTAAAGCCTGCCAGATAAATGAGACAGTTGATTGGAATAGATACAAACAAGCTCAAAACAAGTGTAACAATGCTTACGAACTGCAAAGCAAAAATTCCATCAGAATTTACTCACTGAATCGAAAAACACTCCAAAAGCTTTTTGGAAGACTATTAAATCATTATTTTAATCAAATAATGATAATGCAACATCCCCTACAGAACCAGAAATAGAAGGTGTTAATGATGTCACTCAGCACTCGAATGCTGAAGCTCTTTGTCACTTCTTTTCAAATGTTGCAAAGCAGCTAAAATGTATTTCCAACCCGTTACGAGACTTTACATGGAGAGTACCGGCGATGTTGAAAAAGATTACAACAAAAAGATTCAAATTCAAGTACGTAAGCAAGCTATTTGTCGAAAAGCAGCTGGGAACTATGAAACGAAACAAGGCTAACGAAGTGGATGACCTACCAACAAATCTACTAAAGGACAGTTCTAGTATAATTTCGAAACCACTAATGTACATAATTAGCTGTCAATCTCTACAGGTGCTGTCCAAGATAAATGGAAAGTAGCTCGGGTAACACCTATTCACAAATCAGGTACCAGATCAAAAGCAGATAATTATCGGCCAATTTCGATTCTCCCCGCTATCTCTAAAATCCTAGAGAAAGCAGTACAGAAACAGTTGAGGGGCTATCTAGAAGATAATAAACTACTTTCCGACACACAGTTTGGATTCAGGTGCAAAAGGCCAACAGAGCTAGCAACAACACTTTTTACTGATTGTATAAGAGCAGCAGGTGATAAGGGCTGTTTAACTGGTGCAGTCTTCAGCGATCTGTCTAAGGCCTTCGATACCATAGGCCACAGCAACTTCATCCAAAGACGTAGGGACTATGGTGTGAGATAAAATGAGCTTGAATGGTTTACCAACTATCTGATTTCAATACGTTAGCTATTCAAATGAAAATTCAGAGAAGCACCCAATACTCTCTGGTGTTCCACAAGAGTCTATTCTAGGTCCTATCATGTTCCTGATGTTCTTTGATGATTTAGACCAAATACTTAAGAACTCTAGTGCCATTAGATTTATTGATGATACCGTGATTTACGTGTCTGATAAAAACATAGACTTAAGAGAAAGTAAGCTAAATGAAGACCTTGTCAGAATCTATGAATACCTAAAAGAAAATGAACTGCTTATAAACTTAAAGAAATTGCTATTTGTTACGAGTCGCAGATTGAAAAGTAACAACCAATTGAGTTTGAAATACGGTGACAACACAATTAACAATACGACATCGTACAAATACCTGGAAACAACACTCGATACTCATCTCAATATGGGACAGCAGTTCGAGAAGGCTTACAAAAAAGCTTCAACTCAAACAAAGTTACTTTTAAAAATTCGCAAATTTTTGACTCCAGATGCATCAAAATCTATTGTCAACTCTTATATAAAACCGACCATTATGTTTATCTCTCTAGTGTATTTGAACATGACTGAGACACAAACAAAGAAACTAAAGTCATTAAATGAAAGAGTGAATAATGTCTCAAAAGACTTGACCATAGACTTTAAGAAAGAGATCGAAAAACATGCTACAGTTGTTATCTGAAATGCATTGACGGTACCATTTGTTCAAATTTTGAAAACTATTTTAGATCAATAACACATACTGCAAATACACGGAACAATGGTATTTCTATAGAACTTCCACACTGTAAGACTGAATTCTCAAGGTTTGCATTTTATTTCATGGGAGCAAGAATATATAATTGCCTCCCTTGTCACAGGACACATATTTATAGCAGCGCAAGAGCACTGCTATAATAAAGAAATAAATAAGAGAAATGCAAGAGAGGGAATAGCTGGAGTCTGTGGGATCAATGATTGCAATAAACGTAGAGAAACTTTTGTAAATTGGTGTATCACCAATTACCAGATGATTGCAAACACGTTAGTTTCATATCATCCAAGAAGACTCTGAATATAGAAGAGTCCAGATGGCTTAACCAAGAACCAACCCGATTACATAACAATCATGAGACGATTTAGGAACGCCGTCCAAGACTGCAAAGGATATCCTTGAACTGATTGTAATAGCGATCATAATCTAGTCCTCTGCAAGCTCAAAGTAAAATTAAAGAAGCTAAGAAAGAACGCAATACCTGCCAAACTCAACTTAGATGGTTTGAAGGGGGAAATAAATAAAAGGGAGATACAGCATTGCTGTAGAAAACAGATTTGTAGCGCCACAAGATGAAAAAATAAATGGAAGTGCCAAGCATGTCATTGAACCCAAACGGAGAAAAAAGGATACAGTGGATGTCCAAGGAAATCCTGGAAGAAATCCAAGTCGGAAGAGATGACGAAACATATCAATGATAAAACATGGCTTATGTGCAATAAAAAAATTGCACAGAAGCCAAAGAAAAATGGCTCAACGAACAATGGAAAAGGTAAAATCTAGATTCCAAGCCAAGTCATCAAACGATCAGAAAACTAATTGGCAAGAAAAGCTGTTCTTCTCCAGGTTGTACCAAAGCAAAAGATGGAACAATAATTATGGGACGAGCCAAAATTCTCTAAAGGTAGGAAGGGTATATTGAAGTATTCTCTGCTGATAGGGGTCCTAACCCAGTAATTTTTTTTTTTTTTTTTTTAGTTTTAACGTCATTTTCCCCCAGCAATTGGGGCTCAGACGGTGCCCTTCNCAGTGCCTGATTTGAAAGAGATCTACTATTGATTATTTCCCAATGGCCTCGAATCGGTTTGGAAGGATTAAAAGACTTACCGATATTCTTTTATTTTTCATCTCAACTCAAAAGGTGTTGTTACAGTAAATAGCTTATCAAAAGTATGAAAACACTGGAGTGAAAAACACCAAGCAAAATATACAAAACAGTAAATAATTGAATTATTTCAATACTGCATCCAGAAAGATGGTATTTCTTAACAAAGTCTTCAGTAAGGCTAATGAAATCTTCTAAAAACTTTGTTTTTGTAATTTACCTCATTTTTTTTTTATTTTTTTTTTTAGTTTTAACGTCATTTTTCCCCAGCAATTGGGGAAAAATGACGCAAAGTTCTAAATTCTCCTCGACAGCTCGGGGAATCGAACCCGGAACTCTTGGTTACTGTGCAGTGCACTAACCATTAAGCCACGGCTTCTCTAACCCAGTAATATGAAACCCCAAAGGATCACAAATTCTTCAGTCTGAGGTTGCTGCAGGTATCATAAAGATGGGGAGGAACAAATCTCTGGGGTCAGACAAAATAGGGATAGAGATGACGTATGCTTTAAAGGATCTGGAACATCGGAAGCTCACAAACCTTCCAAATCAGATATACGTCACTAGAGAAATACTTGAAAACATGAGCAAGTCAGTGTTTTTTTGTCTCCTTAAGAAAGCAGGAGCTACAACGTGCAAACTACATCACACTGTAAGTCGTATGAGCCACATTACTAAAGTACTCATGTGATACTGATGAATAGAGCAAGGAATGCATGGCTACCCGAGATATCACCACTCCAGTTCGACTTTATGAAAGATTCGGGAACAAGAAATGACGTCTTTACACTGTGAATACTCATAGAACGTGCTGTCAAAAAGCAGGTGGACCTCTACTTGTGCTTTATAGATTATAGTAAAGCCTCTGACAGGATGAAGCAAGGAGACCCTATGACCATCTTGAAACACCTTAGTATCGACAGCAAAGTTATTACAATCCTTAGCAATCTTTGCCGGGAGCAGACAGCATGCGTCAGAATCGATAAAGTGTCATTTGACTACAAGCCCATAAGAAGAGAAGTGCGTCAGGGCTGTATTCTCTCCCTCGATTTGCTTAACATACACAGACATTTCTGTTCAAAGGCCTTATTCGCGAACCGCTTTTTAAGAAGTAAATACAACTTGTCGTTAGTCCGACGTTGAACGCCATACGCAGGGCGAATAACACAAATGACTTTATCTTTAGGTAGCTTAAAGGAACATTTTGCTTTTCTTCGTCCCCAATCACCTGGATTACTAGCAGGGATACATCAAATGCGTTCAAATAGTATTTTATAACAAACTTGGCGTCATACTATACGGGTTTGTTGGAAATTCCACTGATTGTACATGTATTAATAATTGAAAATTATTTTCGCTCCGTCGCCATCCTAAATTATCACGCGCTATAACTAGGCAACTGTGGTTGATTCCTTGGTAGTCCTATCCAAATCTATTGTAGTCAGTTCCTGAGTGTGCATCACATTCTTTTAAAACAGATGAGGTTGATTTATTTGTGGTACAAACCTTAAATATCGATATTGATTAAAATTACGTCCATTATTGTCAAAGGATGTTATTACTGGCATACTCCTGTTCTTCGAAGACGCCAGAATAAGAGTCGAGGCAAGGGTTAATCTATTGTTTGAGGTAACAAAAGAAGTATCGAATAAAGACATTAATTTTTTTATAATTGACTGTTTAAGACAATTAAAGATCATGTGCAAAGTTTTTCTTGATTTCAAAGCAAACTCAACGAAAACTGGTTCAAACTGGAAGGGAGATATGTCTATTACAATTGTATTAAAAGTCTAATCTCGAACCACATTTACTCTTTAGCAAAAGACACTGCGTTAAAGCGGGATTATAATTGTCAATTTGGTAAATGTTTCTGAGCTGAGACATACATATATATATGTATATATATTTATAAATATTTATATAGGTATATAGGTATATATATCAGGAAAGAAACAACAAAATATAGAAAATCGATCGTTTAAAGACTTGAACCTACATTTCCATATTTTGATGTTGCTTTATTTAAAAGAATATTGAACTCTCTGGTTGTATCTACTACGGAAGACAAATACACAGACAAGCACATACACACATACATTTATAAACTTAAAGTGTACTTCAAATGGAAGAAAAGAAAAAACCCAAATAAACCTTTGGCTTGAACTTAAGGCGCTTTCCTCTAAAGCGTGCAAAGTTAACAAGCCCAAAAAATCCTCCCAATTCAATAAACTAAATAGAACTCGAAGAAACAACAAAGAAATTTAACAAAAGATAATTTTCCTAACGCACTGGTTTTTTTCAGGGTAAAACAACTAAAAGTTAAAATGTAACATCACCAGACTAGGTAAGCTTCTTCAATAGTCAACATCATGAAAGCTTTGCAAGACAAAAGGAATGCATGATGTTATAGGTAAGGTAAATTATAAAGAAACGGGAATTAAATGATAAAATTGTACACCAGTGAAAAATTCCAGAACCTACAACCTTAAAGACGAAGGCGACGTCCCTAGAGGCGTTGGCGACCATGGTTTGCCAAACCCTCTATCTCTTGTCATTTGCAATAAATTTAGTTTTCCTCCCATCTCCTACTGTTCTTTTACTTCCATCCAGGTACTTGCCCCTTTGTCTTCCTCTTGCTCTACAACCTGAGATTTTATCTGTTACAATTAGATCTTTTGTCTTTCCTCTCCTCGTGATGTGTCCTACAAACTTCTTCTGTTCTGCTCTTATCTATACCAGTAATCCTCTATCACCACCCAATCCTCGTTACAATTCTTTACTCGATGTCCTTTCAGTCCAAGATGTTTTCGAAAGCTTTCGTTAGCACCACATTTCAAATGCTTCTCTCTTTCTTATTTGTTTACTCGTTGTCCAGACTTTTGATCCGTACAGTAACACCGACCATACGAATGTTTAAACTGCTAATTGTCTTATTCGTACTGATAGATGGCTGTTAGTAAGAATATTTCTCATTTTCTAAAAGGCTTTTTCTTTCGCACATTCTTCTTTTAATTTCGTCTATACATCTTCTGTAATAAAACTTCCAAGGTAGCAGAATTTTTCCACCTGCTTTATGTTCTTGTTATTCACTCTTACACAACACCTTGGGACCTGTGACATCTTACTAATGACCATCACTTCTGTTATATGTACATTAATTGACGGACCCTTTTTAACTCTCCTTCTTTACTGTTGTTAAAATATCCTACAGTTTCTCCTGTGAGTCTACAAAACTGTATCACCCGCATATCTTATACTATCAATAGCATACCCTTCCTTTCCATTTATTGAGCGTATTGTCATCTCACTGTGTAGTGAAAACAGATTAAGAGAAAGAACAGACCCCTGTCCTATTCCTTTCCTAATTTCCATCCGGCCACTTTGGTCTACTCCCATTTTTACAGCCGCTTTCTGGTGTCAATATAGTTTGTACGCCATCCATGAACCTTGTCCATCCACTTCTGTTCCATTTAATATTTCATTTAAATCTTTATGCTTAACTCTAGCAAAAGCTTTCTCATAATCTGTGAAACACAAATACATATCTTGAAGCATTTCCATACTTTTTCACAAACATCCTTAATATGGACATCACATTTTTCTTTCCCTTTCCTTGCACAAAGGCGTATTGCTCTTCTGTTATCTCTCTTTTATCTTACCACTTATTTTCTCTAACATAAGCCTTAAGGTTACTTTTAGTATTTGACTTGTTATACTTAGAGTTCTATTTTTATTGCACTCCAAAATTCCAGGTTTCTTTGGAATACTTAGAAATATTGACTAGTAAATGCCCTCACCGACTTTGCTACTTTGATATAGTTTGTTTGCAATACTTCTTTTTCAGCACTACAACTATCGAGAGCACACAGCATCTCTATCACTACTCATCTTCTCCAACCGCTTTTCCTTCTTTTATACTTCTCATCGCCTTTTCTAATTTATCTTCCTGAATATCAGACCCAGTCATTTCTATGCAAAGTTCTAACTGTTCTTGTCTCTCATTCCAAAACAATTCTTGTATATACCTTTACCATCTGTTACGTTCTTCCTGTTTCTTCCATTGCTAACTTGTCATTCCTCTCCATCATTACTTTCACTTTTTCATTCATTCATCATCTTTTTTTTTCATTCATCATCTAAATATCCCTATTTACAAACTCTTCTACCTCACCGCACTGTACATTTATTAATCGTTCTTTTACATCAGAGCATGTTACCTATATTTTATGCTTACTTATCTATATCGCCATACATTATTATGTTTGAACTTTCTTCTTTCTTCCATCAAATCCAGAATATCATACGTCATCCGTTTTTATCTTGCTAGAATTCGTTTCCTTGGTATTACGTCTTCAGTCAGTTTGACATATGCTTTTTGTAAACAAGTCCATTCCATTTTCTAATCACTCATGTTGCTTTCATTTGCAAGTTCTTCGTATTTATTCTTTACTGCTATGCTATAACGTTTTCTTATGCTTTCATTCCTCAGTACCTTTTAATTCACTATAGGTTCTCTATTTCGTTTCTTAATGTTCTTCAATCTTAACCTGTTGCCACTACTAAGTTATGTCTGCTGTTACAAGCTGCACAAAGGTACGTTTTGATATATAGAATCGCGGCTCTCAATCACGTATTTATAGTTATATAATCTGTTTGATTCCTGTAGTTATCACCTTGGCGCTTCCAAGTCTATATTCCCCTTATGTGATTTGGAGTGGACCCGGGAGGAGACATGGTCTCGTTCGGGTGCCGGGATTGGATCCCTCTTGATCTAACTTCTCTACTAAGGTCGGTCCAACATGGCAGAGCCTAGGTTGGCTGTGTCCTTAGTGTCATTAAAGTGAACGAGTCCTCACACTGCGACAGAGTGGGGATCCAGGTCGTGAGGTATGGAAGCTGATGAATCACCATCTTGCCGCCAGCTACTGGACAGACGCAGAGGATAGTGCCACCCATTAGCCGCCGGTTACCGGTCAGTCACTAGTGGGATTACCGTAACCCAGGTAGGGGGCT
>RDPX01000052.1:2293125-2308757 GCA_003991215.1 Morbakka virulenta | reverse complement strand
GGGGGGGGGGGGTGGGGGGGGGGGTGGCAGGTGAATCCATTTCTTGGTTGCAGCTCCCATTCACCTGTTATCTGTATCACTTGTTTGACTTCCCATTATTTTTCTTGGATTATACACAGTAAGTGCTCCAATCCTTTTTCCCGGCTTGGTCCACAGGTCTTTATTGTTTATTCGGAGTGTCCATAAAAGAAACACACCTCCTCGAGAGTTCCTTTATCCATCACCTGGGCAAGCCCGGTAAGAGTTTACTCTCACCCAACCTCTTATTTAAACTATGAAAAAGCAAACTTGGTAAAATTGCAAAGGAAATTTTAAAACACATAAATTAGGAACTTGTGAAATAATTCAATTTCTCTTAGCTTGTGGTAGGCTGGTCTAAAAGGAACAAGGATAAAAATTCTATGCAAAAAATATTCCACTTGATTTTATCAGTGTTTATCCAAGGATTACAGATAACATTTTTCTATAAAATAATATCATATTTTAATGTGTCCGGAAACAATTTAATAACTTTAAAAAGACTGCAGAGAAAGTTTCGACTTTATGATAATGAAGCAGGCAAAAAGGGTTTTATGGCTGTTTCAGCTTTACTATTGAAAGTTTTGATGGGCCCGACGTTTTATCTATAAAATCCATTTTGTTGGGCTTCATTGATTCTGATAAAAATTATTTAAAAATTTGAAGCTATTTTTATTCTAATAATGGTTTAGTTTTCCCAACCAATTTAATTGTAAAAGAGATGAAACATATTAAGCATACTTTTATTATGATATTTAACAAGATGAATTTTGAAAAAAAACCTTTTATTAATTGAATTGAATGATATCTGATGAATATTCTATTAATGCTGGCGTTCTTGAAGATTATATTCTTGGTCCAGCTTTCTTCCTTCTTTATATCAATGATCTTTCTCGTAAAATGTTTCAGTTTATCAACGTTTGTGTTGATAAGACTACCCAGTACTTCGGCACTAACCACAAGTCAATTCAGCAGGAATGTCATACTTGCTTTAGATTTAGAATCTGATTTTCAGGGTGTCAGAGAATGGAGGAGAAGGTGACTAGTTTCTTGCAATGCGGCTAATACAAATAATTTAGTTCAATAGAAAACTGCGCCTTTATTTTCCTCCAATATTCATAGGATGTCATTTTGATGATAACACTGGTATGGTTGGTTTTCCTCTCAGATAATGTGTATCAATGAAAATGCTTGGTTTGTCATTTTCTCCAGATCTTTCTTGAGATTCTGGTTCTCAAAAGGTTGGTTCCTTGTATCTTGGTATAGATTACCTTACACCTGAGGCCATCATATATCTCTATAAATCTACCATCTTCCCTTGCATGGAATACTGTTGTCACATCTAGCCAGGTGCTCCATCGTCTTATCTTGATGTTCTTGATCGTGTTCAGACGTGTTTTATATTTGAAAGGTCCAAATTGGTGCTACTCTTTAACCTTTGTCTCATTGACGGAATGCAGTTTGCCTTTATCTTTTTGATAGGAATTATCATGGAAATTATTCTGATGAGCTTTCCTCAATGGCACCACCTAAACTTGTTGCATCTCGTGTGACTCTCTCAATCTCCTCATCCTCATTTATTTGTAGTCCCTCGTTGTAATAAACCTTTCTGTGATTGCAGGTAACTTGATAACCAAGACACTCAGTATGGTTGTTAAAGTACACAGAGTGATGAAAACCGTGGTGGAAATGACGGACTCAAGTTTAAACCTGTTCTTCAGCATCACAGTTTTACACATTCTTCTAATTCGGTAAAGTACACCCATCTCACCTCCACACACTTTTTATCACCAGTTCACCTGCAAAATTACGGACGTCTGATGAGTTCAAATTAAAAGGTAATTTAGCTACATAAACACTGGCATTGAATTAAAAGGAGCTTGTTCACAGGCTGGAATGCATAAGTTTTTGCTAGAGAAGATGTTAAGAACGACCATACATAGTTATTGGAAAGATCAATGCCAAGCTAAAGAAGAAGAAGAAAAAGGTATATACACCTAAGATGATTAATAATTGTTATCCAGTTGAAATTTACGGGAACAAAAATCCCAGTACAGAACCTTTCTGTGATTGCAGTGTTTCCCCTCGGTCTGCAAGATTGTGGAACTCTTTGGGACCTGAGCTCTTTCCTACATCATATATAATTGAATGTTTTTAAGTCTAAGATTATTTGTGTGTGTGTGTGTGTGTCATATCTTCACATTTTCATATACTTAGCAACTTTATGTCTTGTGTGATTCTAAACCATTAACAATACTTAAAAATTTCAAAAAATGATAACTATAATTTCACTGAAAAAACGTCCAACAAGAATGTGACTCACATTAACACTCATCAAATGTTTATTTCAAGACTATCGAGCAAAGACCAATTTCATTTAGTGACAATATCCAAAAATTCATCAAATGTAAAAAATGTTTACTCTACAAAAATTAAATATGAAAATGTGCTTGAAAACTCGGCTAACATTACAATTGAACCCACAGCATAGATATCATAATTGATATAAAGGACAATAAAAAATAAAGCGTGAAGTTATTTGGCTTAATCATGCTTTCATTGAGAATGTAAGCACTAACGTCACCAGGATTTCCTAAAATTGATAAACAATCACTTTTAATCGACTACCAATTACAAAAGCCTTCAATAAAAATGGAGTTGACGTATGCTCTACTTGGAAAAATTATGTTGTAAATTATAACTCATTACAACAGCAAGCAAGTCCTTCCCAAACCCAAAACAAATTTGCCACGCAAGTGCCGTAACATAATTAAATTCTGATTTGGCAAAAGGTTCTTTTGGTGAAATGTCAAAATGTGTGTTAACAACAACTAGCAGATCAAACTGTCGAATTTTGGTCTTACATAAGCAATGATTTTACTGAACATTATACTGGAGTCGAGATACACGTGACCAGGTCACGTGTATTTCGATTCGAGTACATGAAGTATTTTCGTCATACCAACTGAGAGTTCATGCTCACATTGTTTGCACTTTCTTTCATTACTCTCCAGTTTGTCAGGGTGATGAACAGTTTGAGTTTGTTGTGGAAGGTGGTAGCTGATTCAAATGGATTGGAAAAGATTAAAAGACTTCAAGTTTCTAGAGGACTGTATTTACTGAAGATGCACAAAAATGAAATTTAATAATGTATCCAAGAGTAAAATATCCAAATATCCAATGATAAATAGAATAAAATTCATACAATCGGGAACTAACTGTTCACTCGTTACGATGAATTAACAATCTAATAAGACGATCAAGGCAATTTCGGCGATCCCTATACCATTCAATGACTGCTCGTGAGTCCGATCTGTTCTGTAACCCTACTAAATCTTGGTTACAAATGCATCTTATTTATAGCTAATTTACAACAATAAAGAAGAAACTAAACGTGACTGTCCATTAAATTTCATGGTCCAAAAAGGAATAAAAATAACTAACAATAATAGTACAGAAATAACACTCTACTTTTTTACGCGACTACGGAAACCAGATGAGTATGTGTGAAGCACCAATATCTTCCAAAACGAATGACTTTTAAAATATCAATGAGCCCCCCCAAAAAATACCTAAGTAAAAGACTTAACTTGACCGCATCTATGGAAACTAGAGCACGTACTTTATCTATGTAGTCTGTAGCCACAGCAACATAAGGGGGTTTCCCAACAGAGTTAGATGGATGGTGAAATATGAGCTCTGGGTGGTTCTTCTTTTCGATGGATTTTAAAGTGACTCTCAGCGATAACATTCGTCAAGTTGGCTTTGACGAGAGACGTCACAATGCCGATTGCTTTGCCAGCTCCTCGTCACGTGATTTGTTCGTTCGTTCCTTTCCTATTTCAACGCGAATTTTGTATCTGTCTTTAGTGAGAGATGAGAGCACAAAAGATAATAGTTCTTTCACCATGCTCATGAGCAGAAAGTCCTAACAGTGAACTGGAAAAACCTGATGTATCTCGTCTAGTTAAAGATTTCGTGGTATAGCTACATTACAAATTTTTATAGTTGGATCAATTTCCCGACAAAACAAGGCTTGGATATCAACTGAATGTTGATGGAAAAAGTACAACTATCACACATTAATCTTTGCAAACAATAAACACGAAATAAACCAACACGCTATCGCATTTACTTTTGTGCATAAAAAAGATAATATTTAATAGTAAAATTAGTAAATTAATGTTCAAATCAATTGAAATTGTCGATTATTAAGTCAGTTCTGCTTGTACAATATCACAAATAGATGACTATTTTGCTTATTTGAAAAATAAGCTCGTATCATGAAAAATTGGTTTGATGCTGTGCGAAACAATTGGTCTATATCAGAATCAGTATCCAATTGCTGGCACGGAAACAAACCTATTTTGTAAAACGATGATTGAGAGGCATGAGAGGACAACGTTTTGAAATGCTGAAGTGTGTAATTCTACTATTAATTATGTGTAAAAGTGTGTAATTATGTGTAAATATGTGTAAATATGTGTAAATATGTGTAATTAGGTGTAATTAGGTGTAATTATGTGTAATTATGTGTAAAAGTGTGTAATTCCACTATTAATTATTTACTTTTCTTTGTAATTTAAGCGTTTACAGCCTAAACTGCAATCCTTTGTTCCATGTTTGTTCTTAATGTCTGAACATATCAAAAAGTCTTGACAGGAAATAATAGGTCGTCACATAATACCTTCCATAATACCTTTACCGCTGAATAAAAATAATCAAATTTTATATAGATTTGAACCAAAAAAGTTATTTTCCCTCCAACGGGCTCATTGGCAACTGAACTAAAATCACGTGTCTAGTGTTAACAGTAAAATTATGCTACAATTCTTAAAGGCTGCCTGTGAATTAACATCTAACACTCCATAGAAAGGTAACTTGAAAACCAAGACACTCGGTACGGTTGTTACTGTGCACAGGGTGAAGAAAACCGTGGTGGAAATGACGGATGCAAGTTTAAACCTGTAAGGCTGAAGAACACTTCAGCCTCACAGTTTTACACATTCTTCTAATTCCCTACAACCCGCAAAAGTACGGACGTCTCATGAGTTCAAATAAAGAGGTTATGACTACATAAATACTAGCCTTAAATTAAAAGCAGCTTGTTCACAGGCTGGAATGTACAGGAGATGCTGAGAACGACCATATATAGTCATTCCAAAGATCAATGCCAAGCTGAGGAAGCAGAAGAAAAGGTTAATAATTCTTATTAGTAGAACAAAAAACAGCTTAAAACTTTGCTGCATTACAATGAGTTTTAATTCTGAGGAAGAAAAAAAAGAAAGTCAGCACTAAAAAATGTTAAAACTAGTTAGGTCTGACAAGAAAGTGCAAGGGGCTGACAAAACAGCAGCTCGCAGCGATTTGCATCTCGCATGACAAATAGCACTTGTAATGCAAATGCACATTTTGGATCCCATGAAAGCAAGAATGGTACCCTGTTTTCAAAAGGCAAGGATCAGATGATGAGATGAAATGGTGGTGTCAGGGACGTCCTTAACCGACTTAACCCTTCCTTACCAGTAGCCAGAGAAGGATCCCCTTACACGCGAATTGACACGTGCAATATTATTGATGAAAACGTACATGGCATTGTCACTGATGTAATTATTGTACAAATGATAGTTGCAAAGTGTACATACATATCCAACTAATTCTCCACTCTCCTCCAGATAACTCACGAGTAATCTGGAGGAGAGTGCAGAATTAGTTGGATATGTATGTACACTTTGCAGCTAGTTTTGGAACATCTAAAAATCATCATTGTGCAGACAAAAATGAAAACGATAAAGAAGTTTACAAAATTTTGTTACTCCAGCAACAATAAATAAGAAATCCAAGAGGAACCTAGAAAAAAGATTGAAAAAGCAACAAATGTTTTCAATAAACATGGTATTCACTCTCAGACACGATCTAGACAGAAAAAGCTTTTTTTCAGTGACAGAAATCAGCTTATACATTAAATTAGTTTGTCCATCTTATAGCTTCAGAGAAAGGTTATGCTGGAACAACGCAGGTAAGTTGTAAGAACGCAGCTAACTCTTTTAACAGGGAAGGAAGGGTTTTAAAGTATGTGGGTTGTTTTTTACTTTGATTTAGGATATGAATAATAAATACACCACTATATCCGTTGTGCAATAAACAGGTACATGCTCAAGTGTTTAAAAGTTTCGATTTCAAAATCGTTGATACTGTTTGATTTCAATATATTTTATATTAAAATCAAATCTTGTATGTAAGTTAACACCTAACCTGGCCCTCTAAAGAAAGATAACTCGACCAAGACACTCGGTAAGGGTTATTAGTGTACACAAGGTGATGAAAACTACGGTAGAAGTATTATCATTAACACAGTGAGTAATTGACTATCTTTCAATGCATTAGCATCATCATCAGCAATTTAGAATTATTTATAAATATTGTTTATTCCTATGAAGAAAAGAAAAGAAACAGTGTAATAAATACATCAATGATCAGAAAATACAGATCAACGACAGTGTGTGACCAATCAGTTTGGTTACAACATGATGGTAAGCTTTCGGCTTTTAATATCCTCTTTCACGTTAATTTGTGGCCGAATACGTTCTTGCCAAATAGCTTCTAGGGTTAATCCATATTGTTTACTCCGGATAGCAGTAGCCAAAATTTCGATTTCATTCACCGTAACTTCTTCCAGACTCCGACACGATCTCAGGTGTTTGCCAACAAGTTGAGATGGTTTCTTATGATATTTGAAGTGAATACACATGTGGTCGGAAGTCCAACCTACATCTCACGATTAACATCGTGAACACATTATGCGATAAGCTACTTCGCCTCTCACTTTATGGTCAACTTTTGGCTTCAAGGAGGGAAATACAGTATTTAATTTACGTAGTGTAAAAACTGGATTCACCGGTGCTCAACATTTCATAAGAGATCTACAATAGTCCTCTGTTATTCTTCCTCAGTACTGAATTCAAATAACCTTTTTTAAAATGTTCGTCCTTCGATGTTTCCATCCGGGTTTCTAGGCTCTGGTGTTGTGTTGGCTATAATCGTGGTGATGGTTTGTTTATTTATTTACTAATATTTATACAGGATAAAACATATCAACAATATAAAATGCTGTTTTCCATATGTGTCCTGTGTAAACAAAGGGGTAAACGTCCAAAATGACAAAAATAAAACCGGTAAAAGATAAAATGTATAAGAATAAAATCTATAAGCAAAGTCAGTCACAAAAAAAGATAGGTCAAACGAAAAAGGTAAAAACAGGTAAAAGGATAAAAGTATAAACTAAATAGAACGGAAAGGGTGAAAAATTAAAATTAAATTTCTTAGGAAAAGCAGATATAAAAAATTGCAAGATTCTGAAAAACTAAATATGAAACCGTTTATTGCTTGCTAAAAATTTATTATAAGGTAGTTCACGAATACTCAATGGCAGTTCGTTATAAATCTTAGCTGCCATAAACTTAGATGATCGTTTTCCATATTCTGTTCTAAAAGATGGTAGCCTGATCATGTTGTTTTTATTCCGTGTGTTGATGTTGTGATTAATTTTTGTAAAGTAACCCTGAAAGTTTTCACATACATTCTCTTCTAGACAATTTCGGACAAATTTGCAGGCTGCTTTCTTTCGGGACCCCAAAATGGTCTGCAATTTAGTTTCCCTTTTAGGTCTTATGATATCTCTTGCCCGACGATCAAAAGACTTGTACTTATTAATCTGGGTCGCCGTATTCTTTAGTTGCACGAGATTACAATAAGTAAACGTAGGAATGATCATAGCATTGTAAATGGTGGCCGCAGTTACAGTATCCATCTTTTGACGGATCTTACGAAGGTAGTTCAGTCGATTTGTCGCCTTTTTGTAACAGTTGGTGAAGTGATTATTAAGGTTTAGGGTACTGTCTAGTGATATTCCTAGATACTTGTATGATGTAGTTACACATAATTTACCGATATGACATTTAATGGAGATTTCTCTAGGAAGCTTATTTAATCTCTGTGTTGTTCCAAACAACATTACTTCAGTTTTGTTTTTCTTCAGATTCAGTAATAATTCACTATTTGTGCACCATTTGGACAAACAACTGAAATCAGGAGATAATTTGTTTTCAATTTCCTCAAGAGATTTACCAGACGTGTAGAGAACTGTGTCGTCTGCATAGTGAATTAGTTCACATTCGTTGATATGATCACCAACTTCATTGAGATACAGAACAAATAGTAAAGGACCCAATAAGGATCCTTGCGGTACTCCACATGTGACAGGTTTAGGTTTAGAAATCTCACCATCATAGAAGACTCGTTGTGTACGGTTAAAAAGGTAGTCTGAAAACCAGTCTAGTTCAATATTTCGAATGCCGTAGCATGTTAATTTCGATAACAATTTAGAATGGCTTAAAGTGTCAAACGCTTTGGTAAAATCAATAAAAATAGCACCAACAATATTACCTTTATCGACATGCTCTCTAATGGTATCAACTAGGAAAGTAGAGGCAAGTTCTGTAGAACGTTTTGCACGGAATCCAAATTGGTTCTTCGAGAGGAGTTCATTTGTTTCCAGAAACTTTATTAGCTGTTTATGTACTACTTTTTCTAATATTTTTGAAATGATAGAGAGGACTGAAATTGGACGGTAGTTCCCAAAATCAGATCTTGTTCCTGATTTGTATATTGGAGTTACTCTGGCAGCTTTCCATGCATTCGGAATCATACCAGTTTTTAGCGACATATTTATAAGATGTGATAATGGTTTGGAAATAATTGGTGCTGCATCTTTTAAAAACCCAGCAGGAAGTTCGTCCAACCCTGGAGATTTTTTCCGCTTTAATGACTTCAGAAGTGCTTGAACTTCAACAACAGATACATATTCGAATTTGAAATTTTCATTTGTACGAAATCGAGGAGCGTTTGGGTAAATCCATGTAAAATTAGTTAACGGAATTGCACATTTCTTCAGTGTGTTTACAATAGTGCTATAAAAGGAGCAAAAACCGTTTGCTATAGTTAGTTTGTTACAGGTTTTTTGATCATCGATATAAAAAGATGTGTTTTGCATGGTTGATTTACCAGTCACAGAATATATAGATTTAATGGTTGACCAAAATCTAGATGGGTCGTTTTTATTTTCTTGTAGCAAGTCTTTGTTATAATTTAAAATGGTTTTTCGTACAAGAATGTTAACTCTATTTCTAATGTATCTGTATTTACTTTTGTCTTCTTCGCTTTTACTTTTACGACTCAGACGTAACATTCTGTTTCTTTCAGTTATAAGTGAATTTATTTCTGGTGTTATCCATGGACACGGTTTTCCTTTTATCTTTCTTTCAATTATAGGGGCCCTGTTGTTAATTGTCTCAATAAGATAACCATAAAAAATTTTCCACGCATCGTTGATATTATTAATGGAATAAAAATAATTCCAGTTTATTGTAGACAAGTCATTACGAATTATTTCATCAGAATAACTTCGATAGTCACGGCAATTTATTTTCTTTTGAGTGACCTTTGTACGTTTTTTCCTTCGTATACATCCAACCATTTCATGATCGGCAACACCAGAGGGAATTGTTGTTGTTTCTATTATATTGTTACTGTGTGTAGATGCGATGATGTCAATAAGTGTTTCAGATTCACTAGTGATTCTCGTAGGAGATCTGACTAATTGTTTCAAACCATAGAGACTCATAATTGCTTTGAATTCAGTGTTCATATTTTTATTGAGATAATTTACGTTTGCATCTCCCATGATAATAATTTCTTTGTTTTCACTCGAAACATTTGATAAGTTATCTGCAAAAAGTTTGTTAAAATTTTTCGGCAAGTATTGAGATGAATCCGGGGGTCGATATAAGATTCCTAACAGGATGTTTTTCGTGTTTTTAAAGTCAATCTCGATCCACAAAAGTTCAAGTGTTTTAGTCTCCAGATCTTCACGTCTTTGTACAGGGATTCTATTGGAAATGTAGGCTCCAACTCCTCCTCCCTTTCCATTTGACCTTTCTTTACTGATAAATAAGTACCCCGGAATCTGAAACAGGTCGAAGTCTGTTGATAGGATATGTGTTTCACTAAGAGATAAAATGTCTATGTTGTTGTAATTCTGTATTAGCATTTTTAAGTAAAAAATATTTGTTGGGATTCGTCTGACATTTTGATGAAAAAGACTGAAACCTTTGTGTGATAAAAGTGTAGATAATTCAGGAATAACAGAGTCAGGTCCAGGACAGGTTTCGACATCTCCAGCGAGTAATAAAAGTATGGATAAAAATACTGTTTTTCTTGCAATAAAGCATTATCTCATCTTTTTACAGCTGTGCCAGATACATTCATGAGCAGCAGATAAGTTCTGTTTGTTCAGAGAAACACTTCCAGAGTTTAAATCTTGACAAAAACTCCATATCTTTATAAAAATAACAGCCAACATAACAAATGTTTTTGTCAACATGAAGCGTCCGTTCATCATGGCTCTTGTGTCTTCTGATTCTTTTCGATTATAAGGTTGTAGAACGTAGGGGGAATCTGGTTTATTATGAGAATCCTCTCTGGTCTAGACAGGCTTTGGTGGAATGATTTCCAGGAGCTACAAGCACAATAGATCCTATATACCAACCCCCACTGCTACCGATTTCTTGTACCGTCTTGGTGCTACTGCATGGTAGTTCATCACTAAGCCTGTATCATTAGGTTTATTGTACCATGACAAAGATAGTTTCTTTCCCTCTCCAGTCACAGTCATATCCAGAAAAGGAATGAAACAGTCTTTCCCTTCTTCTATGGTTAACTTTAGATTAGGATGCATATTGTTAATTTCATTAAGCTTGCGATTGAAATCTGACTTGTTTATATTACGAATTATATCATCCAAATACCTGAAGTACAATACTGCTTCACCCTTTAAATGCGGATGATATTTACCATAGTAGAACTACGTGTTCTTACGGGCTGAGTGAAGGCCAGACAGCATGAACATGGCTGTAGTATTTATCAAAGGTAGAGGTTTGATTTAGTTCGGTCAAAAGTATATTTTGACGGAAGCTAGTTTCATAAAAGTGAGTTAAATAATTTACCTACTCATTTGGGTACAGTGCGAACCTCATAGGCCGGCGCACCTTATAACATTTTGTCCAATTTTATTACATGACATACATGTTCACGGTTCGAGGTGAATAAAAGCGTATTTGCCCAAGGTATGCAAAAGCTAAGTAGAAACGTTTAACAGAATACTGACAACTTCAATTAATACTTGTTTTCCTATATATTCTTGCAATGAATGTGATTTTTGTATCGTCTGGATATTGTCAGGTACAAAAAAGAAAAAAGTCACAATAAAGGGCACTGATGTAAACTTTGACACCAAAATACGGATAATCAAATCTATCCCTGTCAGATGAAGAAGGAAGAGAACTATTTGGTGATATAGAGTGGTAAAGATGATGATATAGTTGATGATGTTGCTGATAATTAATATCATTATTTTCATGATGATGATGGCAATTAACATAAATTAAATTATGAATTTTATTGTTTTTGGTCACAAGTGATCCCAGCAGTAACAAAAGGCTATAATAAGGAGGATAAAAAGACTGATAAATATCAAATATTTTTGTGTTTTGATAACTCATACCTGTGTTATCTGGTCCAACTGGAGAAAATAGAGGCTCTATTTGTAAATATCTCTATATAGCAAAACCTAAATAGTGAATCAAGTCAAATTAGCAAAATATTTTTGTTGTAATAAAGCATAAGTCAGTACTATTTATTTACGAATATTTATACAGGATAAAAACGTTTCAATAAATGTATAATTAAAAAGTAATGTATACAAATACTGTTATCAACACGTGTCCTGTTTAAAAAAAACTGTTACCTTTTGTACCACTACCATGGCACAACACTCATTCCACAATGTCAGAAGAACAGTTATTTAGATTATCTCGTTAGCCTTACCCAGGTTGTATCACATGACCCTTCAGTCATATTACTTTAATATTGTCTCATAATCTAGTTGAATAGTACACAATTTAATATCAATAAACGTAAAAATGCTTATCAACTTTTGCAGTAGTCTAAATAAAACAAAATAATCTCTTTTCAACACACAAAGATTCTTAGACTAATCCTCAATCATGTCTTGTCCTACTGTCTTGTATAAATGCATTCCTTCCTAACCTCACATCGTTACCACTATCATTAATAAATGAAGTGAGCTTTAAGGTTGAATATGAAATTCTTCCTCACTAAAGTCTGACTTTTCATATACAAACTTTTGTTGTTAGAGCGACAGAGGGAACGTTTCTCAGTTGGAAAATTTCAGACTAGAGGACCACATTTACTGTAGCGGGTCACAGTTTGCCCTAGTGATGTTTTCATTCTATCAGTGATGTGTGTCTACACAAACAAAAGACTTCATCCTCCGTAGTTGAGATGGCAAATCTTAGCTTTGGGCCTCCTCTTAGCCTAAAGAGACCATAGTGTCGTCCTCTGACGTTTTCTCAAACAGCATCTTGATTCCAACCTCCACTGCCATTTTTAGAGGTTTGAAATCTGACCCAAAGCATCTGGTTTAGGCGCCAGAAACCCTCCTCTTCCTCTTCTTCTGTCACTGAAAATAGTCCAGCCGGACTTATAATTATGTCACACCAGAGGGCCAGGAACTAGGCGTGGTTGTCAGAGCCAGTGAGAGACATATGCCATTCGGAGCTCTTTACAAGTAGTTAAAGCTTACCCCAACTATCATCCCCTGCAATAGCAAACCTTGAAACAAAAATCAAATCTTTGCTACTTGAAACCAAAATTTAACATCATTATTGTGAAAATGCATTTGTTTGCTTTCTATATTACCGAATTACACAAACGTGTTTAAATACCTACCAGATTTTGCTCGGTGCAGACATAAACTACTCCCAAGATATTTCAACTTTATACACAAGAGGCATTCTATCATGGTTTTCGGAATGTGAAGGATGTTTACCCTCATGATCATTTAGCATTGTCTACCATTTCAAAGGAGGTATATAAATAACAGCGGGTTTTTTGTTGCGGGCCGGAAGAGGTAAGCGTGTTGCTAGAATAACTTAAATCGACACCTTCTCCCCCGTTACACCGTCCATAAAAAGCCGATACTTCAGCTCGTTTCTATGACCAAGTAGCCTTATCAGGCAGAAGGATGTGTTTTGAAATGTCTAATCATTTCTTACAAAAACGAATGAACCTGACTTAGATTGGGTTTTTTAAGCCTTATGGAAGACTAGGACCTACGTAATCCATAGGCTAACGAACCTCATCAAAATGTAGGAAATCCCTTCAAATTCCAGATCCTATTACTGTGGCTTAAGGAATCGTAGATAAAAAGGCTATTTTTTCATATTTTAGAGTGCAGATGCAAAGAAAACTAAAGTAATTTAAAGAAAAGTAGTAAACATCTGACAGGATTCAGATTTTTTTGGTAATAATACATTAGTAACAACGACTAAGGCAATAATCTACTCCTGCTCGATAACAGTTACTATTAAAAAAAACAATATTTAACTTTAAAGACAATTATAGAGGCGGAATTAAAATGAGGCTATATATTATTTATTGAATTTTTGTTAAATAGTGCTACAAAATGGAGTGAATTACAAAGAGGTTCCAGAACAATAAAACATCTGTTCATTTAATTTAATTATTTTGTATGTTCACCTTGACAGTTCTTAATACAATACTTCCTCTGTTTCAAGGAAATAATAAAGCATGGGTGTTTAACGAAGAAAATAAATCTCGTTTTGAGTTGCTTCAACAATAAAAACATACTTACATGACAGCTTCATTTCATTTTGTACGTAACAAAGCAGAGACAATGAAGGGAATCACAACAAAGACAATTAAATATCACACCCATTGTACTGCAACTCATTATAGCCAATTTGAGAACATTAAACACCTTTTGATTTAATTTAATTCTTTAGTAAGTAAAACCTGATAATTTTTGTTACAAAAGTCAAAAACGTAAATTTGTTTCAACAAAACAACAAAGAATGTGTTTCTTAGTAAATTTAACAATAAAAACATGCAAAGGTTATCACTTCATTGTTGTAATTCAGGAAGAGTTTGCCCGAAAATTGCCTTGGAACAGTCATACTCCAACAGAAAATTTGTTTTATTTCAGTACGGCTCTAATAGTACGATAGTACTCTTCTAAGAAGCCCTCTGCAGCATTCTCCAAAGTAGTTTGCAGCACATCCCTGTTCTTGTCAGCCAAATACTAAATTGAACAGATGTAAGAGCTTTGTCATGTCTTCAGTCGTAAGCTTTTTCTGAGCTATGTTCGAGAGATACTTCTCTCGTCGTCAGACTCAGGCACAGCCTGACGATGGGAGAAAAAGTTTACGACTCAAGACATGGCAAAACTCTTACATCTATGGCTTCCTCTGAGTCCATAAACTTCAGAATTTTCAAAATTAAACTGAATGTTTTTTTTCTTGAATAACTTAGCCCTTTAACGAAAAAAAATGATGATAGCGCATTTCAAGATCCTGCAATGTAGCATAGCAAAATTGCAAAGCATTCAAAAATGTTTATTTGTTAATATATTTAATTTTTACCTTAGTTTTTCAAATATGATGCCCTTATGTGGGAAAAATAAAATATGAAAATTTCATTGCAAAACTCGACGGACAAGAGAATTAAAATCAGTTTCATTTGATGCAAAAATGACTGGAATACTAGTTTATTTCAATTTTATGCGATATACTATATTCATTAGTTTATGTTATAGAAGTCGCCAAAATTACAAAAACATCCCAACATGAAAGCGACAATTCTTCCAACTTACTGCCTTTTTTAACACATGGCACCATCCCAGCTAGCCTTAAATAAAAAAAAATCCCCTCGAACCACTATCCAAGCTAAGCTTGAAGGAAAAAAATAATCCCCTGAAACGACGACCCCAGAAAATTGTGTTTGCACACTCTCGACAATACCAACATCAAATCAGATAACTGGAAACAAATAGCTAGCTATATCAATCAAAATGTCATTAACGACACAAGTAAAAGCTTTGAGAACTCTTTTTAAATCCTTGAATAAAAAAATTAACACAAGAAACAAAGGACAGATGATACGAATCCCAAAAGAAAATTTTAAGCTGTTCCTTCTGCCTTTTGTTGTCAAGAACATTAATTTTCATGAAATCAAATCATAAAAAAATCTGAATTGAGAAGGACTTTTCAAATTTTCAGATTTTATTCATGGAACTGGTTCGAATGAAACTGGTCTGATTTTTTCAGTTGTTTAAGATTTAAGCCTTTATCCAGAATGGGATAATTTTAACTCCAGTTATTGATGATTTCATTTATCTTGTTTTACAGGACTTTTTGACACCAGTATAAATATATATAAACTATTATACAACAGAATGAATCATCCTGGATAGCATTTGATGGTGATGATGGTAATAATAATAATAATAATAATAATAATAATAATAATAATAATAATAATAATAATAATCCTTATGTCACGATAAAAACACCGGTGGTTGTGCACCTTAAAACACAACCTCGCTTGAGTGGAATGATACAACCACTAGTTAAAAACAACGGCATGAATGGGGCTGGAGCTTACGGTGCAGGTCCCTC
>RDPX01000052.1:2253109-2276161 GCA_003991215.1 Morbakka virulenta | reverse complement strand
ACATTTATAAAAACAAACCACTTTACCTGAGATTACATTTGTAAAATCGAACAACTTTATCTGAGATTACATTTGTAAAAATTGAACAACTTTATCTGAGATTACATTTGTAAAATCGAACAGCTTTACCTGAGATTAAATTTGTAAAATCAACAACTTTATCTGAGATTACATTTGTAAAATCGAACAACTTTATCTGAGATTACATTTGTAAAATTGAACAACTTTACCTCAGTTTACATTTGTAAAATCGAACAACTTTACCTGAGATTACATTTGTAAAATCGAACAACTTTACCTTAATTAAAACCAGGCTGTCCTCTTGTGACTTTTAGAGGGATAAGTTAGGGCTTAAAGTTTTCGTGGCTTAGAATACACAAAGCTGAATACAAAAGGTATTTTAGCTACAGCGGTTCTCAAAATTGTTCATTTTGTTTACGGGTTTAAAATCTTAGGATCTTGAAATTACAAAATGATCTAATATCTCAGACAGAAAATATAATTAAAGAAAGAGCTTTGTAAAGTAGGTTGGCTTGAATGACGTTATAATATACTTTACAATATTTATACAGATAAAGAGTTTTATCGGAACCAGTTAACTTGGGTTTTTTTACTGGTACAATATTTTTTCATTAAATTAACACGAACTCTATTTGATTAAGGCTTAACTTTTGTTTTTCTTTCATTTGTATCTACAAATCAAACAACTATTTTTTCAAGTGGGATTTTGCCAATAAATTCGATGGTTCAAGAAGTTTACGTGTGTTTGTCAAAAAATAACCCATACAGTGTGTACAATGGAGATATTTTAAATGTGTACTTGTTCTTACAGAAAATATTCTGTTTTGAAAAGCAGATGTTTTTCTACCTGGGTTTGCTAAATATTACCATTCAGCAATCGTCCTCCTGTCTCTTGTATTAGGAAATAGACAGAGTTGTATTGTCTTCAGAGGTCAATTATTAGCAAATATCAACTTGTTTCTCACAAAAGAGCAGGTGTATTTCCATTTCAGTGTGACGATGTGCTATATTAGAGTTAAACAAAGTATGGACTTATGAGATATCTTTTGATTTCTCCGGATGTTTCTGTTGGTACTTCGTGGCCATTTATATTGATACGAATCCACTTTACACATCATACTTCCATGTCTTCTTATTGCATAATTTTTTTGCAGGATTATTTGAAAAAATTGGCAAATAGTGGGCTGTAAATAGTTTAATCATAGTTATGTTATCATCAATGTTTCTAATTTCAAAATTGAATACAATTGACCATACTTCCGCTAACAAACCCTAAAGATCATTAATTCTTTTTACCCTTACAGTTAAATCAAAGAGGGAATTAAAAGGCGGGGATTGGGGGGGTGGGCGGGTGAAGGGCTTTCCTCCTATTAATCTGAGGATTTTTTAGGCAAAGAATTAAGATCCGTCCTTCTCTCTGTCAAAAACCTAGCTTTTCTAAATATCAACCAATGACTACAAAATTGGAGTTGATTTAACAGAGAGAAGGACTTTAATTATGGCCCGGGGACTATAGAACTTATAATATGCATATTTTTTGGAAACCTTAAAAATTTACTTTCTTAAATTCTGGAAGCTGTCACAAAATTGACCAATGAAATGAATGTACACCCCCCAATACGTACTTATCAAACCTACATTTATTTTCTACTCCTTTTGCCATGAAGAGTTTAATGGGATGTTTTTGCCTGTTCTATGAAGGGAATTACCGTAGAAGTGTAAAAATGGAAAAGATAATGTTGTTTTTTGTAACAATTACACAGATGAGGAAAAACTAGAATTAAACCCCCTGGGTCAGCGCATCTTTTGGTGCAACCAAAGTTGGAGTTAATTCCAAACAATTTTAGAGTCACTTCAAAATCGACATTCTATTTTCCCGATTAGCTATGATTCTCTTTCGTCAAAAAATGTGTGCACTCTTATATATAAAATGGTACTAATCCAATTCAGAATATTTGATAAAAATACCATTTCACTAACATTTCATTTTCACTGCAACCCTTTTTTACTGACATCCATAACATTATTTTATTATTTGGTTTGATTTTTCTTCTTCTTCCTCGTCCTTCGTTTGCTCCCGGTAGGGGTCGCTAAAGAGCATCACACGTTTGCATTTGCTGCATTCAGCAACGACCTCTCTTCTCACTCCTATCGCCCTCACGTCACCTTCAACTGCGTCCATGTAACGTCTCCTTGGTCTTCCTGTTTTCCTCCTTCCTGGAAGATGCATCTCCAGCATTCTCCTCCCAATGTAGTTTCCTTCCCTTCTGATCACATGTCCAAACCATCTCAGTTTTGCCTCCCTTTGCGACTTCCCGAATCTACCAACATATGTTGTACCTCTGATGTACTAATTTCTGAATTTGGTTTGATTTTTTAATTTTATTATTTGCAATTTTGTACATTACGTACACAAGTTATGCAAAAAGCAAATGAAAAAGTTTTTTATTTAAGAACAGTATGTAAGTGCAGATATTTTTTTAGGAGGAGAAAGAGAGATACTAATTGTAGTATATTTGTAGATAAAATTTTTTGTTGGTGTGAAACATTTCAACCGTGGGCGAATAAGTCCTACTGGGTACATATTAATAGAATAGATCTAATGAAGCGAAATGGCTCTTGGGCTACAATCAGCACAGATTAAAAAATTAATTAGTTGCCTTGACATTTACATGACTCAGCATAACCCTTATCAAATAAAACAAAACGACACTAGAAGCTAATCAGTTGCTACAGATTTAAAAATTAATTAGCTGTCTTTACGAAAGTTTTTATTGACAGCGATCACATTATCACTACCTTGAGTAGACATGGCTCCGTTTGAAGGAAACAAAACTCCGATTAAAAAGAATTTTTCCCTAGCAAGTTTACATCATGAGTAGACGATTTTAATTGCTTTTTAGTTTTGTTACATTTTGAGTTCCTCGCAAGTACTCATTTCAACAACCTGTAAATGAGTTTCTGCTGGATGTAAGGTGGATTCAGCAACAGGATAACAATTACTGCTTGCTCTTTACCTCAATGATATGACATGAGACAAAATCTGTCTGAAACAATCGGATCTATTTTCTTATATTCGTGTTAAATATCGATCATCAGCCCACAGAAGACTTATAAATCGATTTGTAAAACATGCTTACCACGCATATTTAAGAATGGAACTCAGTTATCAGGGCAAGAAATACTCTCCACCTGTTGCTTCAAAAACTTGTCTTAATCATTTAAGTCAGTGGAGAAATGGTACAAGAGAATCTATGTGATTCGGTATTCTGATATTTTGTACGGAAAACTATGACTGTAAGCGACTGGTACCTTTTTAGGATAAATTCGAAAGACCTCAATTAAAAAAGGGAATATCTATGAACCATCCTAATCTTCAGTCAACTGTACCTTTTTGTAAGGAAATTCCTCTTCCTGTATGCAAAAAATTATTTTAATTAATATAAGATAATTATTTTGAAAGGAAAAAGCATTGCCGTCAGATAATCATTTTTCATGATTATTATGATAAAGACTAATATATATATACATAATGTATAGATGTATGTATATATATACATTATGTATATAAATATATATATATATATATATATTCATTATGTATATAAATGTGTGATTCAATATATACATTTATCTGCGAACTTTGTGTGTGTGTGTGTGTGTGTGTATGTATGCATGTGTGTGTTACTCGTTGTGTAGTCTTTCGTATTGTCCTGCTGCTTGTTCATGTCTATGTTGTTTCCTCATTGTCATTAATTTAGCCAATACCATCTTTGGCTCTGAGTGTTACACTGTAATACTATATATAATCAGTATAACTGATGAGTGTGAGACACGAAACTTCAAGTTCTATACACAAGTTTTGAGTTTTCTTTTTTACATTGAATATATATTTCACACCAAGTTTTATACTCACTCATCAAAAATTTCAAGAGGAATTGGGACTTCCAGAAGATTTATGCATTTTTGTGTTTCAAGACAAGTTCCTTCTTCACAAGGTTAAATGCCATTTTAAGTAAGATGAGTGGATGATTCGGTTAAATAGCAAATCCTAATTTGAATGAATGCAATGCCGGATCATTTTGGTTGATTTATTCTTGTCACTTTTTGCGACGTCACCTGGGACTTTTTTGCAATCAGTATGTAAACATTCATCAGAAGGTCAATTAGCGTCATCCCAAATCCTTATTGCAACATACTTATTTCACATCTGGCTACTTTACCTGTCACTTTTAAGAAGTTGCACTAAAGGTTTTAAAACAAGCTGAAAGATATTCCAAATACCTTTTTATTGTTTCGTATATATATATATATATATATATATATATATTCATTTATTTATTTATTTAAAGGATATTTATCCTAAAGCTCCTTCCTTGTCTTCTAGAAGGAACAAAAACCTTAAGGACATACCAGTGAAGTCTTTCTTGTTTCCCAAATTTACTCCCAAACACTCAACAGTCTAATAATTACAAAATCACTGTTTTGTCATTTGTTATTCTATCAACCACAGCAAGAAAAATAACAACAAAATACCTTTATAATGGGGACAAGTGTATTGCTGGTTCAGATACTATATACCAAATACAATGAACAAGGGAGTAAAAGACTTCGACTCCCTATTTAAGACATTTTTTTGTTATTGAACTTGTTGGTTTGCGTTGAAGGCAGTAAAGCTTTAAAAGGAGCTCGAAGAAATGAGTAAACCACTTGCAAAATGTTGACATCTGATGGGAAGATGGGTTATGTAGGTACTAGACTTTATATTGCGAAGCAGGTCTGAAGCAGGCGTTGAAAGAATGGAGGATATTATTCAAGCCAAGCTGTTGATGTCATCCACAGTGAAAGAGAATAGTGTTTTACTATCTTCCTAGAACAGCTGAATAAGTTTCTTGAAAAAGGTGTGATTGATCAATGTACAAATACCGTAAAACAACTTTCAGAAAAGATTTTGCTTTTGGAAAGCATCCGTTTGTGACAAAAGTGAGCAAGTGAACAAGATGATTGTCATTTAAAATTACTGAACGTTATAAAGAGACTAATTATTTTGCTTAGCTGGAAGTAACACAATGTAAATGACATAAATAAAGGAAATGTTTAAATTCCAGTAATCATTTGATAAAACCATAGACGAGGCGTGGTTTAGTGTTTAGTGCAGTTGCAGCGTAACCAGCAGCCGAAAAAAATTTGGAACTTTACAAAAGAAAACGCCATTGGTTGGCGTCAGGAAGGACATCCAGCCAAGAAATTCCTCACTGTCAAAACGAAGTCTCTCTGAAGGACACCGTCTGAACCCCAATAACTGGGGGGAAATGACGTTAAAACCAAAACAACAAAGAAAATGATCAAACCATAGTTTAGAGAAGAGTCTATAGTCTATATTGTCCTTCTGTATTAACTATGATTAAACTATTGAATTAACTTGATTAAAGACCAGGGCGCTATCAAAATCCTCAATCTTAACAAAAGGGGCGCGCGTCGTAGTCCAAGTGTTTCCTATTAAAATAGTTTACATGGCGCTTTACTGATACAAACTAATTCTGAAAGGATTATATGCAGTCACAATACCCCCGTCTTTTATTTATTATGTGACTTATATACTTCACATCTCTTTTACAATTACTTTATTTTATTTAACTTATTGCTACCTAATCCTAAACATGACCTATGCATACTGTTCATATTATTTTTCTTTTTTATCCCTTAATCAGCCTGTCCCCAATAGGAACTCTTTCATGCATAGTTATTCTGCCCCTAAAAATTACCATAACCTTCCTTGTCCACCTCAATGTTTAGAATTTTATTGTATTATTCTTTTTCTTCTTCTTTATTTGTGAAACGTTGGTGTGATTTGTGTGTCCAGATCTTCCTTTAATGCTAGATTTTTGTCACCACTTAATTTAAGAAGGCCTTACTTGTCCAAACGTTGCATTTTGACTCCTGTTGTAAATAAATGAAAATTTTTTCTAAATCGAAAATTGCACCTTGACCCTAATTAATTTTTTTTCTCTTGTAGGATAAAGCAGTATTGCTTACAAAATGCACCTATGGACCCATTTATCAATCCTAATGCAAGAAAGTCTAACCCATGGGCTGAAAAATCAAAATGCACTGTGCTATAAGGAGAAGAGGAGATATACCCAGTGAATNACCATAACCTTCCTTGTCCACCTCAATGTTTAGAATTTTATTGTATTATTCTTTTTCTTCTTCTTTATTTGTGAAACGTTGGTGTGATTTGTGTGTCCAGATCTTCCTTTAATGCTAGATTTTTGTCACCACTTAATTTAAGAAGGCCTTACTTGTCCAAACGTTGCATTTTGACTCCTCTTGTAAATAAATGAAAATTTTTTCTAAATCGAAAATTGCACCTTGACCCTAATTAATTTTTTTTCTCTTGTAGGATAAAGCAGTATTGCTTACAAAATGCACCTATGGACCCATTTATCAATCCTAATGCAAGAAAGTCTAACCCATGGGCTGAAAAATCAAAATGCACTGTGCTATAATGATTATTGCTTTTGGAATGTTTTTAAAACAAACTCAAATTTTAGTGAGCGGGGTTATAAAAATTTCATTATCTGTATTATATATAGTATTATTTAAAAGTCTTTATTAGAGCAATTGTAACACGATAACGTCCTAGTAACTAAAAGAGGACATCATTTTTTGACAACTTTTGATTTTTAGTGTACTTGAGTGTCACAAAGGTATGAGAAAAAATAAGTTAACTATTGAATGGGGTTTTTTTTTGTAACTTGTTGTCTCAGTGAGAAAGTATTATTTACCTGCTCCTATTATAACCTTACCCAAGTTTGTGATCAGGCATAAAACAGAATTAGAAAATTGCAATTTTAAACCTCAAGATGTGCTAAAGTGAATCTGGTTTTGTAACTGACTTTTCAATTTCACTTTTAGATTAAAACTTATCTAGGAAAAAAAAGAGACGTTAATCCCTATTACGTTACCGTGTTTTATAAACTTAAATATGAAAGCCTGGGTTCCCGTTTAGATGAATTAGGTACAATTGAAGCAGATAACATGGAAACAGAAGTATAGCACATGTTAGGAGATTAGGGGAAAACCAAAGGGAGGCAAGACTGAGACGGTTCGGACATGTGATCAGAAGGGAAGAGGACTACATGGGGAGAGAATGTTGGAGAAGCATCTGTCAGGAAGGAGGAAAAGAAAAAGACCAAGGAGATCTTACATGGACGAAAGTGAAAGTGACATGGGGGCGATAGGAGTGAGAAGAGAAGACGCTACTAAACGCACCAAATGGAGGCATATGATCTGCGTGAGCAGCCGAAAGATGAAAAAAAGAAGTAAAGCAGATAACATGAAAACACTTTACATTATAAGGTTTAATCGTTATATAAATGTTTGTCGTTAAACTTAGTTCATTAGGATGCTTTCCTTTCCCTTGGTTTCCATCTTTGAGCTCTCTAAAATGATATTCTTTGCTCTAAGTATTTTTACATATCTTACGTCTTTTCTCTCTTAAATATTTTGGTTCCTAATTAACTAATTTAATCTTAAACTTGCTTCTTCCCCAAAAACGTTCTTTCTTCTTTTCCTTCTTCCTGTTGTTCTTCCCTTCCTTCTTTTTTCCCTTATTCCTTTTTCTTTGTCTTTTTTTTCCGGTTTTCTGATTTTTCCTATTTGGGGGCTCGTCGTGGCGAAACAAACTCCCTTGTCTGCTCTTATGATATGTCTTCTTTGAGGACATTGCTCCATCTACGTTTTCACCGACGTGGCATTTCTATTTGCATTTACTTCTTTCCAGCATACTGTACTTCTTTTCTTTCCAAATGCCCAAATCAGTTTCAGCCTAGTGTTACCTAATGTTTGTGCAAGAATCTGTGGCTACAGTTTGCTAAGCTTTTAAGTGTGTCTTATTGCTGCAGATATCTACTTTGTTTCCCTTCTCGTTATGAATATTCTTCACAGCAATAGAATTGCAATTCGATGAATAAGAGGGGAAAAAAAGATGTGGAAACCTTTGTTCTTTTGAATTCGGTGTCTGACGTCAATAGAGCTATCACTTTAGGACTATAGTAATGGGCAGTAACAACAGCCATAATGATACAGTAATGGGAAGGTTTGGATGTGCCATTAAAAACAGCAACCGTGAGTGCCTTGTAGACTTCTGTGGCATAAACGACATGATTGTACCAAGGACACATATTAATAGCAGCAATTTAGTTCATTGTAGTGTTTTTTCTGTATAAAGATTGAGTAATAATAATAAAATAAAATATACAATATGCTATAAAATATTATATATAATAATAATAAACATAGCATGAATACAAGGCAAACAACAATTATCCTTAATTTCTTCTCTTGTTGCAAAACATCAAATCCTATTAGAATTAAAATTGGAATATTTCAAGGAGACTCATTATCTCCTCTTCTATTTTGCCTATCTCTTGCATCTCTTAGCAATCTACTAAATCACACAGAATAGGGATACCAAATTAACAAGAGTTGAATAAATCACTTATTCAACATAGATGACCTGAAACTATACTCAAAGAATGATAATCAATTAAAAGGATTTTTGAACAAAGTAAAGATATTTAGTGACGACAATAAAATGCAATTTGGATTGGAGAAATGTGCCAAAGCATCCTTTAAAAGGGGAAAACTGACAAATACATCAAGCGTAAAGCTAGATGCTGCATAGATTATTCAAGAACTCGATCAAGAAAGCACATATAAATATTTAGGTGTAGAGGAAGACGATGGTATCAAACATGTAACAATGAAAGGAAGGGTCAGAAAAGAAAATTATAGTAGAATGAAAATGCTCCTGAAAAGTGAGCTGAATTCATCCAGTAAATCACTGCCATTAACGCTTTGGCAATCCCAGTGGCAACATATAGTTTTAATGTAATTAACTGGTGTATGAAAGAAATTAGAAAACTGGATACCGAGACGAGAAAGATAATGGCAATACACAGAGTGAATCATTCTAAAGCAGATGTAGAAAGGGCATATCTGACAAGAAAGGAAGGAGGCAGAGGGTTGATTCAATAGGAATGTACTTACAAAACAAGCACTATAAGTTAAGAAATATACCTGAAAGAAACAGGCTGTTAACAGGCTGTTTCTTTCAGGTACATTTCTTAACTTTTAACTTATAACCTCTTCTCTTTAACATCTTCACAAATGATTTACCATTACCAACAGCGGTCCTTCACTAAGATCGAAAACACCCTCGAGAACGCCCTGAACCAGCTTACTGCTTATTACCAGTCCAACGACTTGAAGCCAAACCCAGCTAAACCCCAATTTTGTGCTTTTCACCTGAAAAGTCAAGAGGCAAAACGAACTCTCAATATTACATGGAAACAACAACCAGTGAAGCACCTTCCACATCCAAAATATTTGGCGTCACTCTGGATGGAACACTCTCTTTCAAATTACACTGCTCTAATATTAAGGGAAAGATTGCCACAGGGAATAATCTGTTGCGCAAGTTGGCAATCTCCAAGTGGGGAGCCAACCCATCAAGACTGCGCACCACTGCTCTTGCCTTATGTTTTTCAGTAGGCGAGTATGCATGCTCCACCTGGCGAAGGTCAACACATGCTAAGCAAGTGGATATTTCACACTATAACACTTGTAGAATAATTACAGGGACAATACGATCCACACCTGTCCATACTCTGTATGGTCTGTCAGGCATAGCCTCACCACATGTGAGAAGGACATCCATCGCTAATCGAGAACGATTAATACAATCACCACTGAGCGTCACCCGTTGCATAACTATGGTCCACCTTTAACTCGACTGAAGTCAAGACACAGCTTCCTGTCTATGCCAGATGGAAATATCTCATATTCTCAATCTCAACGAGAAACCACGTGGAAGGCACAATGGGATGAATCACCAAACTCAACAGTTTTTGAGAGCAGAGGTGTAGTTCCCAAAGAACAACTTGCTACTGGCCACGATCTTGGCTGGACAACGTGGCGCAGCCTAAACCGGCTACTTACTGGTTCTGCTAGATGCAAATCTGTCATGAAACGAATGGGGTTATCAACAAACTGACACCTGCAGCTGTAATGCCACACAGACTATGGACCACCTCCTGCAATGTCCAGACGCCCCAAATTCCAACTTTGCTGACTTAGAGGAGCCCACACCATCAGCAATATCATATGCCCGCTATTAAGCAGAAACGCTGTAGCCGAGAGACGAAAACGAACGAACGAACCTGCAGCCTTAAGGAACTGCTCGAAAAATAGAAATTTAATTTATTGTCGCTGAGATAATAATTCACAAGAAATTGTAAAACCAAGATATTCACTCATAGTCATTATATAAGAGCATACACAGCAAGGTCAATTCAAAATCTAAAGATTGTCAAAGACATCTGTCGTGATTTGCCTGGCGGTGCTATGGCCAACTCAGCGCTTTATATTCATTAGCTCTGCTATCCTTCAACCCCCAACTGACAAGACAGATGTACAGCTCTGTGTGAGTCCCTTAATGAGATGAAAAATGACCTCTGGACAAGCAAAGGAAATCTGGATCACCTAAAGGTCCAATGGGCATGATCATGAATTTGTTTACAAGCAAATATCTCACCGGGCCTTAACCTGTGAGCCCTAAAAAACTTGGAGGAGGTAATTTGGTGACGTCAGTTACAAAAACAGAAATAAGATGTGTTTCTTTCAAAGGCTATCATAATATACCATTTGGTGTTTTGTTCAACTAAGAATGTTCTTAATCGGTAAATTTGATCTGCTCCGTAGGCTTTCTCTTGACTCTGATATCTTTTACAAAGTTCCCTTTCTCCGACTATTCTGAAATGCTAAAAGCAATCAATTCACGTCGAATGAACTATTTATATTGTCTAGTATAATTGATTGATTAAGGGTAGTAGCAATTACCATTTGTCAGTTTTAAAAAAGTAATAACTTCACGAACTTTATCGGAAAATTTTTCCCTTTAACCCCCCAAAAATTAGCTTTTGCCTTTGTTCTGCATTTACCCTCTCAATTTTCTTTCTACATTATTTCAAACCATGGTACAATTGGAGATCAGTGATGTTCCAAAAAGGGTAACTTTTATCTTTTTAAAGTCACAAAGCCTGTGATTAGTGTGAGGAGCCATGGCTTAATGGTTAGTGCAACTGCACCGTAACAAAGAGTTTCGGGTTCGATTCTTCGAGCGGGCGACTTTGGAACGTCACAAAAGAAAAAGCCATTGGTTGGTGTCAGGAAAGACATCCGACCAAGAAATTCCTCACTACCAAATCCAAGTTCCTAAAAAGGGCACCGTCTGAGTTTCAGTTACTGGGGAAAAATAACCTTGAAACTAAAAAAAGCCTGTGATTAGTGTCGCAATCTTTAGAAAATTCTCAGTAAAAACGGGGTTAAATATAAGTACATTGTCAAGCATGCATCTGCCTTTCCAGTTCCCCTCGAGTCTTAAAATCATATTAGCGATCGGTGAATTATAAAGGCTTGTTAAACACAATTTCATGAAAATTCAAGAACTGTTGCAAGACACATCACCTTTTGTTTACTCTTTTTCAGTGGTAGTTGTACCAAAATTCACCAAGAAATAGGTGACCTCTCCAATAGGTGTGGAGTGTGTCCTAACAAGAAACATGTATTATTACCTGTACATAGCATTCGTGCTTTTATACATGTTATTTCATAATTCACACTCTGACAGAGGTTCTTTACTGATGTCTGCAATATTAAAATATCCCAGGTGTGCGAACATATTGAGCCACTGAAGAAAACAAGAAGAGATCACACACATTTTAGCTTCACAGTTATTATGGCTGATGTTTTGGAAGTATCGTATGTTTCTGAGAAAGACATAGAAGTTCCTCCAGAAAAATACTAACGACAAAGGTGACGCAACAAAATTGAAATGAACGGTGTTAAAGATCCTTACAATGGTAATAATTTGTCCTCTGACTAAAACTTCTTACCAAAGACAACAAATCGTCGTGACATTGAAAATTACTTACTGTTTACTCCAAGTCCAAAGACCAAAGAGGATCTGAAGTGCTGTAAAGACCTGGAAACCTGCAACCAGATGGTATGTGGATGAAATAAGTAATGGATGAAAGAGTTTATTTGGAAGGGTTTATTCACGTTAGTTGGATGCACTACAACTGAATGTGTTTAGTATGTTTGTTGTCCGAAGAACTCTCTGTCCTGCTTGGTTTTGACCAAATGGTTTTGACCAAAATGCAGTAAACTCAGATATCTCAAGCCGAAAAAGAAGAAGATTAAGGGAAAGAAAGAACTAAATTTTAAAAGTATGACAACAATATTTTGTACTTTTCATTATTGCTACTAAAGAGTGACATCGTGACAAGGGGATGGGAGCTATATGGGCCTCCAGTAAGAGTTTTATAGGTGTCATCCATATGACCAGGGGATTTCAAATCACTAAGTATATAATAAGTTAGGTCCGATTCAGCTATTTCCTTATTAGATTACTGTCTTGTTTCATATTCTGATTAAAAACTACCTTTAACCAACAGTTTTATTGCGTCTTTTTATTTTAGCGATTATGACCAATGGAAATTTTTTTTCGCTAAATCAGAGTTACGAAAAATTTTGATTTCGCAAAAATTCTCCCTAGACTTAATTCCCTGTTTTCTGTTACCCACATCTGCAAATCGACAAAACGGGTCATTTTTAGATTCTTACAGAACACCAGAATAAAAACAAAATTTTTGTATCTTAGAAAATGTTATCATCCTTTATGTTACATTATCATCATTATCATATTCATTAAATTATCATTATCATCTTCTTCCTCCTCATCTTCTGCCATTTCTTCACCCTCATCGCAGTCAACATCAGTCGCTTTCAAAATCCTGTCTATTGCATCCCTTTATTCATCGTTTACTGGTACTTTGTAATTGCCAGTCATTAATGTTTTGTACTTATCCAAATTTGACTCATTAACCACCCTTTTGGCTAGCTAAATTACCGCCTTCTTGGGGATTTCCAATCCGTCTTGAACAAGAGGACTTCTTTGATGTGTAAAAGATAAAAGAAGAAGAGATACGTCAGCACCATGTACTGCAATGTACCTGTAATGACGAAACACCTAATCTAGTCTAAAGAGTCAATTATCAGAAAAATTTGACTGGTTCAAAATACTGCAAAGATCAATGTCGATAGTATAGAACATCATAAAAGAAAAGGAGGACCAGGGCCCACGCAACGATTTGAAAAGTGGAGGGGCCACACGAGTTACTATCTAAGGAGGCCCCACCATAGTTGGGGCCGACGGGCCAGAAAATTTTTGAAAATCAGGGTGTCTTCATTTTCAAAACAATCAACTAAAGCAAACAAACTATCTGACACGCGTGTTGCATATTGATGAAGCGCATTAAGCAATTAACACTTTTAACACTTTTGCTTTGCAAAAAAGTGAGGGGGCCATGGCCCCATCGGCCCCCCCGGTAGCGTGGGCCCTGAGGACTGTATATTATTCAAGAGTAANACGATTTGAAAAGTGGAGGGGCCACACGAGTTACTATCTAAGGAGGCCCCACCATAGTTGGGGCCGACGGGCCAGAAAATTTTTGAAAATCAGGGTGTCTTCATTTTCAAAACAATCAACTAAAGCAAACAAACTATCTGACACGCGTGTTGCATATTGATGAAGCGCATTAAGCAATTAACACTTTTAACACTTTTGCTTTGCAAAAAAGTGAGGGGGCCATGGCCCCCTCGGCCCCCCCGGTAGCGTGAGCCCTGAGGACTGTATATTATTCAAGAGTAAAATTCTGAAGATTTATTCATTTAACTACAAGAAAAAGAACAAAATCACCTCAAGATCGTTTCCTTAGTTTTACGACATCTTCATGCAGGTCAAGCAAAAGATACTTGTTTTCAAAAAATGATCTGTTAATATCCACAAGAAGTCCAATCAATAAGAGTTTTCTCCGCTGTGAAATTCTCATCTGTCTACAACTGTAATAACAATTTATTATTTTCGAAACATAAATCCACAACCTAAGATACTTTGTTCGAAATATAAATCCACAATCTAGAATGATTTTTCGAATTACAAGTTTACAATCCAGAGCAAATATGTATCAATGTCCTGTGAATCATGTCATTGGTACTTGTTAACTTATTTGAGTTTCAGTCAGAAACAAAAGCGGGAGGGAAGGCAGAAACAAGGCCCCTGACGTTATGTACAATTCCCTACAATATCTCTTTAGGAATACTCCCTATGATAGAAGGAGCCAATGCTTCAAGTAGGTTTTCTTGCCAACCATCGCATTTTCGTCGTGCAGGATTTTTCTTTTGTAAACCACTAAGATTTTAGTCACCAACTTGGATTTTACAAGTCGCACAGTAAATATGAAAGCCTCTCAAGCTGTACACAAATTTGTAAGTTAACAAGGCTTCATCCATTTCTTCTTGAATGAGTTAAGAACCATGTGAACACTGTATGGCATGGCTCCACTTCTCAAAAGATATCTTGAACATTTTCTCCTTGACGTAATTAAGAGATCTTGTGTCTTAAGTTCGAGCGTTTTTTGATTTGATATTCGGTCTTAAACGTTTAGAATTTTACATTCGTCGCTTTTTAAGTAAACACGCTGGATTTTGTTGTTGTAAGGAGTCTCTTATGTTGAGTAATTTGAGTAATTTTTCAAAGGCTTTAAAATATATTTTAAAAAGCATGCAGAGTGAAATTGACGGCTCTGACACATTTTTACCAATCATCACTGAAGCAGGATTTGGACAGAAAGGATACGAAAATGTTTTCTCTGATGTTGTAGATCTCATCAAGTGGGATCACATCTTCTGCTGCTTAGCAAGATTCTTCGAAGGATCAGCATGCCAAGAGAAAGTCCCACACGCACTTCACTGACGAAGATAGAGCAAAAATTGTAAAGTATGATATGGAGAATGGAAACAATAATGCAATCAAACATTTCAAGTACAATTTTCCAGGATTAAAAGAGAACACGGCCCGACATTTTACGAAGAATTACTACTCAAAACTTAGCGAGGCACGTCGCACGTGTGGCTCCACCGTTACTTCTATTGTATCTAAAGTTCGTGGACGTCCACCGGTGTGTTTTACATGTGATGGAAAATTCATATGGCTTCTAAAAGGAATACGCGGCCATGAGGACGTGATTACCATTCATGTTGCACGAGTAAGCACTCATCGCATGGAATCTCTCTGTGGTTTCAGAAACTTTGACTTGTAACATTCATAGGTTCACTCTATCTATAAAAGAATGGGTTTAAATATTCAAGCTTGTACAACATTTAAGTTATACGTTTATTATGGTGTATATTCAGAGAGTCTTACTCGTTTTTCTAAAAAGCTCTTATATTTCTGTTGGCAAGATGACAATGGCAAAAAAGGGAGAGAAGAGCCTCCCCATTAAAGCTTTAATAGACAAGCAAAATTTTAACTTAATCTTCGCTATCTCTTTCGCAGCTAGTTTACTCTCCATGTAGATAATTTATCATGGCAGGAAGGGTCGAAGTCTGACTAAAGGATTCAACTTCCTAGAAGGCTTTTATGTCGCACATAGTAAGAATCACTGGTCTAACGAAGAGGAAACCATGAGTCTTGTTAAGCCTATCACCAACACCAGCAACATTGCTGCTAGAAAAGCATTAGGATTGGGGGAAATCAAACAGCCTTACTTCATCGTCACGCCTTAGGGGATACTTCACAGACAAAGAAAATACGTTTTTAGGAAAGCTCAACGTATAAGTGATCATTAGTGCCAGCAACATGACACACTTTTTTCAGCAATTTGATTTAACAGTCAACGGGTCAGAGAAACAACTTATGAAAAAAACGTTTGTAATCTTGCATGCAGAAGAAGTGAAGAGGAAATTGGAGGAGGCACCCTGACTGAGCACACAGAAGTCAATTTTTGCCTGAAATGCTTGAAACTTATCCATTTAAAGTGGATAATCGAAAATGCACAATTTTCTAACATCTGAAGAGGAAAAAATTGGTATATATAGCTGGAAGAAATTTGGAATTTTGTGAGAGGTAAAAACTTTTCACTTTCTCTAAAGGACTCATTTGTGTAAAAATTTTTAGGATCCATAGAATAAACAATAACATGAAATTGCCAATTTCTTGGGGAAAATTGTAATTGTTCTTTTTTAAGATTGCTATAACTCCACATCCATTGATTTCTACAAAATTCAACACTCACATATTTGTCCGCGTAAGGTACGTAGTGTACCCAGGCGGGAGGGGCAGTTTCCAATTAATCAGATAAAAGTTTCAACGAAGGGAGTATATATTCAAGCAAATTATAACCTTAAGAAAGGGCTTCGAACTTTCTTGGTGGAAATATATCAATTTTCTAGCCTTCTGCGACCCTTTCAAGTGCCGGGTCTAAACCAAGTGTTCAAGATGCAAGCTCCCAAGCACCATTTTTCTTTGTCTGTTAAAAATTGCACTCCGGCTAAGCAATTAACTTATGTGAGAATTTAGCACACTACGACTTTCTTAGATCCATAACTCTAATAGCGCATTATTTTAAGAAACATGGCCTACCATGCCGCTGTTAGTAAAGCTGAAAATATTCATATTTTAAGNGTGTGTTTTACATGTGATGAAAAATTCATATGGCTTCTAAAAGGAATACGCGGATATGAGGACGTGATTACCATTCATGTTGCACGAGTAAGCACTCATCGCAAGGAATCTCTCTGTGGTTTCAGAAACTTTGACTTGTGACATTCATAGGTTCACTCTATCTATAAAAGAATGGGTTTAAATATTCAAGCTTGTACAACATTTAAGTTATACGTTTATTATGGTGTATATTCAGAGAGTCTTACTCGTTTTTCTAAAAAGCTCTTATATTTCTGTTGGCAAGATGACAATGGCAAAAAAGGGAGAGAAGAGCCTCCCCATTAAAGCTTTAATAGACAAGCAAAATTTTAACTTAATCTTCGCTATCTCTTTCGCAGCTAGTTTTCTCTCCATGTAGATAATTTATCATGGCAGGAAGGGTCGAAGTCTGACTAAAGGATTCAACTTCCTAGAAGGCTTTTATGTCGCACATAGTAAGAATCACTGGTCTAACGAAGAGGAAACCATGAGTCTTGTTAAGCCTATCACCAACACCAGCAACATTGCTGCTAGAAAAGCATTAGGATTGGGGGAAATCAAACAGCCTTACTTCATCGTCACGCCTTAGGGGATACTTCACAGACAAAGAAAATACGTTTTTAGGAAAGCTCAACGTAAAAGTGATCATTAGTGCCAGCAACATGACACACTTTTTTTCAGCAATTTGATTTAACAGTCAACGGGTCAGAGAAACAACTTATGAAAAAAACGTTTGTAATCTTGCATGCAGAAGAAGTGAAGAGGAAATTGGAGGAGGCACCCTGACTGAGAACACAGAAGTCAATTTTTGCCTGAAATGCTTGAAACTTATCCATTTAAAGTGGATAATCGAAAATGCACAATTTTCTAACATCTGAAGAGGAAAAAATTGGTATATATAGCTGGAAGAAATTTGGAATTTTGTGAGAGGTAAAAACTTTTCACTTTCTCTAAAGGACTCATTTGTGTAAAAATTTTTAGGATCCATAGAATAAACAATAACATGAAATTGCCAATTTCTTGGGGAAAATTGTAATTGTTCTTTTTTAAGATTGCTATAACTCCACATCCATTGATTTCTACAAAATTCAACAGGGCAGTTTCCAATTAATCAGATAAAAGTTTCAACGAAGGGAGTACATATTCAAGCAAATTATAACCTTAAGAAAGGGCTTCGAACTTTCTTGGTGGAAATATATCAATTTTCTAGCCTTCTGCGACCCTTTCAAGTGCCGGGTCTAAACCAAGTGTTCAAGATGCAAGCTCCCAAGCACCATTTTTCTTTGTCTGTTAAAAATTGCACTCCGGCTAAGCAATTAACTTATGTGAGAATTTAGCACACTACGACTTTCTTAGATCCATAACTCTAATAGCGCATTATTTTAAGAAACATGGCCTACCATGCCGCTGTTAGTAAAGCTGAAAATATTCATATTTTAAGTATTCAACGTCTGTTACTGGCTCAGGAACCCCCCCCCCCAGCAAACAGGAGCCACCAAAACGATCAACCAGACATTATTGTTTCTATTGCCTCAAGCAAGGCGGAAGTGTTATTTCTATGACGTCACATGAAAACCTTCTTTTACAGGAAATTCCACATGTAAAATATTTTTGGGAATGATAGGAAACAAACAAACTCATGCATTGCTCTGAAATAGAAATCTGGTCTACCTGATGATTGACACTGAGGTCTGGCACTGAGCCACCATGCTTCACGTTTATCAGAAGAAAATCGATGAATTTTACAAACAGGAGAAACCTCTTTTTCATCTGAAATTCTAAACGTAATAAACGTGTCATCACTCACACTTTAAAGTAATAAAGGCAAGTTACAAGTTAATCTCCGAATTCCTCATAAGGGGTGAATTCACTAATCTTTTAACATCAAGGCAATTTCTCGATAACTTCAACCTTGGCCCAGTGCGACAAATTTGGGGTGTGGCGAGAAATAGATCGAATTGGAGGGCAATGCGAATAGAAGTTCGTCAAACACCGGATCGGTGAGGACATCTATGATGATAAATATCAAGACTTCAGACTCCTGTTCAAGTTTACTGTAAAAAGTTTACATTCACAATACAAAACTTGTATAGTTTAACTGAAGTGTTATACACTTGTTTCGATATCATAATGATTTTAAAGGCAGCTAAAACATGACAAACGATGCTGACAACTTTCTGAAGAATACATGGTGTCTTTCTCCTTCTTCTTTTTTCGTGTTACTTATAAATATTTATGAGCTCCTTCTGACTGGTTGAAATTTTGGATTACCCACTGCTGGGCTTTTGTTGAATCTACAGGTTTCTAGTGCTGTTGTTACTGGTGTCGTGTCTTTGTCAATGTAAAGCGAAGTATGAATACAATAACTGCATAAAATATTCCCATTCAAGTCACGCCATATTCATTATAATATTGAAATATTTGCAAACCAGTTGTTTGAAGATTGTGCTCACTTATTTTGAAATAATTGTATTTATGAATAACGGTGACTCAGACACCTGTGCCAAACAGCATTTTCAAACAAAATACAGTTAGCTATAACAACGATCATTTTAAGATGGTGAGAATTTTCTTTCAAATTTTTAGTGTACTGCATAGAAACACTAATTTTTTCAATCTGCTTGAATTTTCCTTTGTGTCTGTGGGTCTAACATTTGTTTAAATCTCCAAGGTAGAATGACCTTGATTGTCTCCGCATCCCACTCAAAACCAGGGAAAATAGTCAATTTCGTTACAATTACTGCAAGGCTGGTTTCTTCAAACAAATTTTCTAATCTGGAAATGGTACTCCGGAACTAAAAAGTGTTATTACACCAGTTCCAATTTTCTTTCTTCACCAAACTGGTAAGTATTTTTCCTTGGTTCAAAAGGTTTGTCTTCTTGCCTTTCTTTTGCTTCAAACAGCATCATAGCAGATAATTAAAAAACGGTATATCCAAATACTCACTTTCTCATTATTGTATCGTATTATATCATCTGCTTCTCGATTGCAAAGAATGTATTTCAATCGTAGCTCTAAACCTGGTATCAAAATTATCTAGTTTTTGGCTTAATCTTGGGGTTGCTGTACAAAATCTGTAAACCTTATCCCTTTTTCCTTGTATTATTCTGTAAACACTGTAGCATTTCTTTAGGCTCAAAATATCACGTTATGCCCTTGACGGTTGTAACTGAATTACTGCTAGCGTCAGGAAATTAACATTTCATAATATCCTGCTTAATATACAATTCCGGACTGAATCGATATTACTGCTTTCCCCAAAAAAGCTTATCAAAATGTAATAATCAAAAAAGCCCATTTCGTGCCACGAAGTATACCTACTTCCCAATTTGGATTACAATCGAGCATAGGCTCTATGAGAATTGGCTGATCTATTAAAAAAACTGGGACTTTTCCATTTTCTTTTTATATCTGAAAATGTGTTCAAGGGTGTTTGATACTTGGCCATTTCAAAACGAAAGGGTCTTTAATTGTAGTGCATCTTAGGGATTTTAGCTGAAGTGAATCCTATGTCATTACTGAAAGAGCATACTTTTGGACAAAATTGAATACTTCAATTTCATGTCTGAGCTTAAGTTAAATAGAGTTAGTTTTCTGATTCATCTTTCTCCCAATTTTTTTCTCTCCTTCAATCATGTGTACCAGCACGTGACACAGCTGTTTTCCAATCTGTTTTAAAACAATTTTTCATGTTTTTGCATTACAAAGAACGGCATTTTTTATTATTATACTACATTACACTGAAAGAGCCCCTACAAGAATTATTTTTATGAAGAAATACCTAGTTTACCAGGCCGAATTCTGCTCGGTCTTAATAATCTTTTTTATTTAAACAAGACCAGGTTTCAAGTTAGGGACTGCACATTCTGAATCCTCTGGAAACCAGGACTTTCAGCTTTTCTGTAAGAAATTACGGGCGCTCAGTTAGCATTCTATTCTCTTTAAATATTCAATTTTGTTACAGCTTTGTTTCCACAAACGAAAAAGTCTTTTTGTAGTATTTTAGTGAAGTACATTACTATATTGCTATGATTCAGGATAGAAATACTTAAATTATAATGTCGTGTTCAGTGTTTTCGAAGTTCTTGAAATTTCTGTGTAATTAATGCATATTTCACACAACCTGCTACATAAGTGATGTAAATAGAATTGGCTTTTGGGATCCAAAATAACACGGCAAGATAAACTGTATGTTTGCCGTGGCAAGCAACAAGTATGGTTAGAGTTAGGCACAGTGTATTGTAAGCAAGTGTGAGTGGGAATAATTCTTAAACAAATGAGTCGGACTTGAAAAAAAATCGCACCAGTTTATTAAACCAAAATGAAACGGATAGCAGCATATGACTACTGCAGACAAAAGAAAGTCCAATGTCAATGGTTTATCGTGACCAAGGCCTAAGGCCGAGGTCACACTTTGCGGCCAGCGGTCGTTGGTGTTATTGCTTTTTGGAATAAATAAATCTGAGATTTCAGATGTTTTGCATGGCTTTTATTGTTGTCATTGTCTGGATGATGTTTGACCTATTCGGGAGTTTTATAAATCCAACGAAAAAACAAAAAACAAAAGCCGGCAACGAAAAGTCGGCAAAAACCTTAATCAATCTGAATTTTTACATGAAGCTCTGTGGGCAATAACAAAGTTAGTAATGCACAGTAGTCCTAAAATGTAAAATTGGTTAACTGATGTAGACCTTGAAGAAATTAGGAGAGAAATCGAAAGGAAAAGTATTGATGTAGCAGTGGATATGGATGACCCGGAAGAAAGGACACAGTTTGAAGGCGAACAAGAGAGACGAATAGAAGCACTTGGTGACAAAGAAGAAATAATAATGACAGTATTGCAAGATTTGATCTCAGGGGAGATGTGTTGAACGAGGAAGAGGCAATAGCTGACTAACATATGTTCCTTTTATGGGGATAAGGAGCAACTAGTAAAAGTAACGTTCAAAATGGTGAATAAGAAGTCTATACATAAAAGGAAATAAAAAAGCGGAAATTGATATTATAAAGGCCATCACGCCCAACATAACCGAAAAAGATTTATTATTCCACTGATATGGCATCTAACCCATAAAACGGGCCCAAAAGAAATAGAGTAAAGACCAAAGAAAGACCCTTCGTGGAAGAGAAATATTAGCAACGACATCTAAGAATTGAAAGCAGTTATTAGTAAACTTAAGAGGAGACGATAACGAAATACGCAACAAGAGAGGAATTAAATACATCGATAATAAGAAGTGTTAGAGAATAAGATGTTGGTGTAGTAATAGAGGAATTGAAGCAAAGAGTAGCGGTGAAATCTACGAAGCTTAAAAAACACGAAGACAGAAATAAACAGCAACGTCAAAACATGTTAAGCAGATCAAGGTGGTAATTTTAGGAATTGGACGGAAAAATAAAGATTCTGATCTCCGAACTAGATGAAGTACAAACCTTCTGGAGCGCAATATGGTAAAATTTAGTTGAGCACAACAACCAATCTGAATGGCTAAGATATATTAAAGAGGAGATGGCAAAATTGAACCATAAACAAAAAGACATAGAAATTGAAGAAGGAAAGGTGAAGGAACAAATAAAGAAGATTCCTACCTGAAAGGCGCCAGGGCCTGATAGAGTGCAGGGCGTCTATATTAAGATCACAAAGGGACCCCACATAAGAATCCCTGAGCAATTTAATGAAATAATGAAAACTAGTGTTGTGCCGACATGGTGGAAGAGGAGAATGTATAAAAGCATTAGCAAAGACAATGCTGTGAAAAACTATAGTTCGATATCGTGCCTACCACTTATGTGGAAAGTGTTGTCAGCGATAGATGCGGATCAAATTTACACATATAGAGAAGAGAGTTATTCTCTGGTGAGCAAAAGGGGTGTAAAAGAAAGGCAACAGATACAAAAGGTCAGCTACTTATCTATAAAACCAATGGCAATGTGTCGTACGGCAGGTTTGGAACGGGCCAACGAGTGGTACAACCAAAAGCGAGATGGTTGTAGCAAAAATGAAGAACACAAACTGTTACGGACATGATGATACAATGCGACCAACACATTGAAGCTAGAAAGCCTGATACTGTGATGGTAAATAAAAGAACAAAAGAAGCTAAAATAACAGACATCGCCATTCCTGGGGACAAAAGGGTAGACCTGAAGGAAACGGCTAATATATCGAGAAATACCTACCATTGAAGGATGAAATTGCATGGCTATGGAAGCTAAAATATGTTAAAGTGATTCCTGTTGTTATAGGTGCGTTGGGAATCGTTAGTAAGAAGCTAGAATCACATGGATTGCGATGAAAACATCAAAATGGAAGTTGTACAAAAAACAGCATTGTTAGGATCAGTACGTATCCTAAGAAAGGTACTGTCATCGTAAGAGACTGCAAAAGTAAACTTGAAACCTCTGGTGGCTTGTTGCTGCC
>RDPX01000052.1:2236178-2252587 GCA_003991215.1 Morbakka virulenta | reverse complement strand
TGGGCATCCCTGATGTCTTGGATGGACTCCAAACATCTACCATCATTGGAAATACCAACATATTGAGGAAGGTGCTTAACCTCTGAAGCTACTGGTCGATAGCCGGGGTTAAGTTTTCTCGTCCGGCAGGTGAATACCATCTCCCTGTGCGGGCTATCATGCTGGACATGAACTTTGTTATTATGTAAAAAATACTTTGAGTTTGATTTTATGATCAAACACCGGGGCAAAACCAGTGACCAAGGGTGAAAGAAATTGGGAGTTTTGTTTTTTAAGGTAAAGCAAAATACAAAAAAAAATATATATTAATAAATATAAAAATGTAATCAGAAAAGTATATCTAAAAAAAACACCCCATAAAACAAAACAAAAAATCACACCAAAACGAACTATGTCTAAAGTATAAAAACAAGTAGTTAAGGGCATACAAAAGAAGTATAAATTTGATATAAAAACATGTATAAAAAACAAATACTATTTTCATTAAGGTTTACAAACATCAAAAATGATATTTAGCTACATTATGGTCATAAAATTTCTAGTTAAAGATAAGTCAGATAGTAAATGCCCTTCTTAATATGTGAGCAGTGCAATTTAATACTATTTTTTGAATTTCTTCCAGGTAAGGATCTCCTGGTATTTTCTCAAGATATTAGCTATTATTATTATTATTATTATTATTATTATTATTATTATTATTATTATTATGAGTATTATTATCTTCAAGTTGCAACTAATGCACTGGCAGATCTTAAGCCGTTCTGTGTGAGAGAGAGCCGGTTACAACCAGTAACCAAAGGTCTCTCATCATAGTCTTTCCCTTTCAGTGCTCTACTACCTTTCGCGAAATCCTAGCTGTTCTTAATAGTGTTGTTTTCTGGACTTCGGCAATGTTGATCTCAATCCCAATCTTTTCCATGTATTTTGTCAATTTTTTCGTCACACTCCCAAGAACCCCCAAGACAACAGGTACAACGCTTACTTTTTTCCAGATTCCAAAGTCTTTGGATTTCTCTTTTGATTTCCTGTTACTTGTCAATCTTTTCCTGTTCTTTTTCACTTTTCCTGGTGTCGCCGGGGATGGCAACGTCGATTACGGTCGCAGTCTTGGCAACTTTATCAATAATTACGAAGTCTGGTGTTCGTGCCTCAATGACATTGCCACACTGGATGTTCATACCCCATAATAGTTTGTGGCTTCCATTCTCTAATACTGTTTGAGGTTCATGCTCATACGATTTCTCAGCTCTTTCAAGCTTCAGTTTTCCACACAGCTTCCAATAGACAATTTTAGCGACCTTTTCGTGTCGTCTTTTGTACTCTTTCTGAGCAAGCTTTTAACACTCGTGCAGGATATGGTTTACTATTTCTCCCCTTTCTTCACACATTCTACAATTAGGTGAATAAGTACTTTTGTCAATTTTATACTTAACATAGTTTGTCCGCACTGCTTGCTCCTGGACAGCAAATATTAAAGCTTCAGTGGTCACTTTCAAATCTGATTTTGTTATCCAGATCCACGATTTCTTCTCGTCAGTATTTTCATTTTTATTTCCTGAAAAATTGCCCATACATCTGCTTTCCCAGCCATTTTTGTTTTCTTTTCTCCTTATTTCTTTTTAAGATCTTCCTTTTTAGTCGTTGATTGATATTCAATTATACTAACATGTTTCACTGCTTGCAGTAATGAATCATTGGAATTTTTTAGGTACCATTCAAGATTATTCTCTTCACTTCTAATTGAATCTTCGCAGTTCATAAGTCCTCTTCCACCGGCATTCCTATCTAGGTATAATCTGTCTACATAACTTTTAGGGTGAAAGCTTTATGCATTGTTAGAAGCTTTCGGGTTTTCCTGTCCAGTTCACTCATTTCATCACATTTCCATTCTACTATATCTGCTCCATACCTCAATACTGCCACTGCCCAACTATTTATGGTGTGTATTTTGTTCTTTCCGTTCAGTTTGGATTTCAAAATTAGTCTGGTACGTCCACGGTACTCTCTTACAAATTGATCCTTTATCTCTTTCTCTTTGATTTTATCATACTCAATTATCCCCAGGTATCGATACCCTTTCTTATCAACTGCTTTCAAAATATTTCCATCTGGGATAACCAAACCTTTACTCTTACTCTTATCTACTTTTTCTCTATTCAACACCAAAAATCTCCACTTCTTTATCCGGAATTCCATCCCAATATATTCGCTGAACATGTATACCGTATTCACGAGTGAATCAATTTGCTTAAGCGACTTTCCAAAGAGTTTTAGATTGTCCATGAATAACAAATGGTTCAAATGTGTGACTTTAGCACCAAACTCATAATGAACTTTCACTTTCCTTACTAGTAAAGTTAAAGGGATGAGGGCAAGTACAAAAAGAGGGGCTACAAACTGTTCCCATGAAATATTCCCCTCTTGATTTCAACAGCTCCAAACGATATACCACTAGATCTTAACTGCAACTTCCACTTACTCATACTACCTAACAAAAACGTTTGGGTGTTCTCAGCCACTCCAAACAATTCTAAACATTCTCCAATCCAGCTATGTGGTATCATGTCATATGCTTTGCGGTAGTCAATCCATGCCATAGAAAGGTTCGTACTTCTTCGTTTGCAATCTCTAAGGACTGCCTTGTCGATAAGCAATTGATCTTTCGTGCCTCTACAATTTCTCTTACATCCTTTCTGCTCATCAGGTATCATATCTTCTTCATCAAGATATTTGTAGAGACAGTCCGATATTATACCTGTTAGTAANAGGGGCTACAAACTGTTCCCATGAAATATTCCCCTCTTGATTTCAACAGCTCCAAACGATATACCACTAGATCTTAACTGCAACTTCCACTTACTCATACTACCTAACAAAAACGTTTGGGTGTTCTCAGCCACTCCAAACAATTCTAAACATTCTCCAATCCAGCTATGTGGTATCATGTCATATGCTTTGCGGTAGTCAATCCATGCCATAGCAAGGTTCATACTTCTTCGTTTGCAATCTCTAATGACTACCTTGTCGATAAGCAATTGATCTTTCGTGCCTCTACAATTTCTCTTACATCCTTTCTGCTCATTAGGTATCATATCTTCTTCATCAAGAAATTTGTAGAGACAGTCCTGTATGATACCTGTTAGCAAATTCCACATCAGAGGGAGACAAGAAATGAGGCAATAGTTATCCACTGCATTACCTTTACTGGCATCTTTTTGGCACAACACTGTTCTACCAAACGTCAACCATTGAGGTAGCTCTTCATTCCCATTCAAACTCTTATTTAATTGTACAGATATTCTGTCAATTAGGAATTTTTCTAGCTTGCTTTGAGATAATTTCTGTTGTAATAATCAGTTCATTTTGTTTTGGGTAGTTTCTCTCCTCCTTCAATCTTTGTAGTTATTCTGCATCCTTTTTATGATCTTTTTCTTTACTCCATATGTCACTCCAAAAGGCTTGACTTTCTGCTGCATCTGGAATTTCACTACTTCCAAAATCATTAAGTTCTGCATATAGCTTTTTCTGATAGGAATTAAACATCCAATTTTGTCCAAACTGTTCTATTCTCTCATTATACCTTTTCAATTTGGCCACTTTTGCTAATTCTCGCTGTGTGAGTTCTTCAATCATTGTTCCAAGTCCTTTTGTTTTAATTCTAAACCTAGTATAGATGTTTTTAATTTTCTTCGATGTTTTCACCTCACCTTTTTTAAACACTTATACCTTGTAAGTTAATTACTGCACTTGTTAAGATCCTTAATAGCACTTTTGATTCGCCGTTTTCACCACGGTTCACATTTGGAACTCCCATCTTTTCTGATCTTTTGGAGACCTAGCTGTTTTGATACCCATACTAAACACGCAACAATCAAATTATTGGTTTCAGTAATATTGTTGGTATTAATGAATTTCAAGACATTATTCACTCGAAGAAACTCATTATTTACTCTTTTGAAATCAACTTTTGTGAACACTATCCCATCAGCATTTTCTCCAGAATTTCTATCAGTTGATCAGCAATCATCCTTTCTTCATCTGAGATTCCCTCAAACGAAACATTTAAACTTACCCTATCTAGTCTCTCATTCACAGTACCTGTATCAACTTCAAGTAATTCAGTATTACCCTCATCACTATCTGCATTACTTTCTTGATTCGAAAAATCTTTAATTCTTCTCTTGATCATTTCCAATTCCAACTCAGTGAGCCAGCCGCTTTTTCTAATCGCTCTGGCTTGGTCAAAAATCCTCTGTTCGGTAATGTCTTGAAGCCGGCCACGTTCTAACCATTCACTATATAACCTTTGCCGGTAACCTTTAATGGGTATACCGTTTTCATCAGTGGGATTGGATCTATAATAGCATTCCAGAACAACAATATTTACTTCCTTTTCATTTACTCCGATATATTATTTGTACTTTGATCCAATCACTAAATAGGAGATAGACAAGTATAGCGCCTCGGGTACCAAGCCGGAATTTCAAACCTTTGGCGCACAGCCACCAGTATTTTTATCGTGACAACATCACTAAAGAGGTTGCCATCCAAAGCTAAAGATATTATTATTATTATTATTATTATTCAAAACTTTCTTTAGATACGCTTTTGTGTAATCAAACAACGGGTAACTACCAGTTACCTAGGGTGAGTGAAGTTATGTACTGAGTGTATAAAGGTAAAAGAGTAAAAAAATATAAAAGAATAAAAACAACAGTGAACGAGACTACGTACGAACATCAATGGGAGCATAATACACATTATCATAAGTAATTCAAAATTATTTTTGGCAAAACTTAATACAAAAATAATTTACAACACGAACATCAATAGCGACAAAATACTTTTTAAAACTTTTATTTGTTTCCTCAAGGCTCGCCTTAAAATGTGAGCTCTGCTATTCAAAGTGATCTTTTGAACTTCTTGAAAAGGTGGTCTACCTGGAATTTGGTCTAGAAATTCTTGGTTACCCTTTTTTATAAGTTCTAAGGTTCCAACTACTGCAGGCAAGATTCTTGTTTTCAAGAACCACATTTTCTGAACTCATGTTGTTGACTCATATCGATGAAGTAACAGGTGTTGTTGTTTTTATCTTTGATCACAATCACAGGACCATTTGTCTGAATCGTTCAATCTGTGTGCATAGGAAAATCCCATAGAATAGTAACATCGTTGCTTTCGGTGACTGGTTTAAGGTGGTGCTCGTACTAGTTTGTGTTGCTTTCTATTGCGTACTCTTTGCATATTTTTAAATTCAAGTATTGACCGACCATGTCATGCTTTTTCTTATACTCATTTGGTGTTAATATTCGATTCTAAAAAGCAGAGTGAAGCTTTTCCGAATTTTGTTGAGAATGTACAAGTTGCAGTATCCAATCGTCATTGTTTGCAAGGTATTCAGTGAGCCCAATAATAGATGTTTTGTAGAAGAGCTCGAGCTGGATCATGCCCCATCCTTCATTTATTCTTAGTACAGTCTGTCGACATCTGACTTTTAATGGTGCATTCTATTACACGTTAATTGTTTCCTTATCTTTGTATATAACCTTTTACTGTCATTCACGTTCCAATTAATAACATTAAGACTATAAGTAGTAACTGGTATTGTTAGTAAATTGATCGCAGTAATCCGGCTCTTGGAGTTTAGTTCAGTTTTCATAATTGATTTGACCCTTAGAAAACACTCTTTTCCCATTTATTCCTTCATACTAGCATGTTGTATACCATCACCCTTGTTCACTCCTAGATATTTGTACGTACTTTTCTGCTCAAGTTCTTTTACCACCGTTAAATCGTCTAAAACAACATTTTCAGTACGAATCAGCTTTCCTTGATTAAAAGCTCCCTTATCACACTTATCTGGCCCAAACTCTATTCCAATGTTATCACCGAACGACTTGACACTTTTCAATAATCCTTCAAGTTGACCAGCATTATGAGCATACAATTTTAAGTCATCCAAGTAAAACAGGTGATTTACTTTTCTATCATTGATCTTATATCCATTGCCTATATCATTCAGAATCTTTGAAAGAGTAATGAGTGCATGGCAGAGAAAGAGGGAAAAAGACTTCACATTTAATTTTAATGCCATTTGAAATGAGTGTTCCGTTCTTATGAGAGAGAGTAAGATTTGTTTCTCATAAACTAGTTCTCAGAAAATTAATAAGTACCGGTAACGCTTTGTATATTTCTAAAGTTCTCAGTATCCATGAGTGGGGAACACTATCGAAAGCCTTCTTGTAGTCAATCCAGGCTGTGCTTAAGCTCTTATGTTTTGACAGGGCGTTCTCTAGAATAATTTTAATAATAAGCAATTGCTCTTTACACCCATAGGAGCCCTTGCGACAACCCTTTTTGCTCAGTAGGAAAGATGTTTTGTTCTTCTAGGTGTTCATATGTTCTTTTTGTAGGAATAGAGGTCAAGAGTTCATAGGTAGTGGAAAGGCAGGTAATAGGTCGATGGTTTTTCGGGTTGTCAGTTTCAAGATTTTTTGCTAGGTGATATGTTGTGCCCTGGCAGAGGCATGTTGGTGTTTGATCCGAGTTAATTGTAATAATATTAAGGTTTAATGATGAGGAGCCGTGGCTAAATGATTAGTGCAATTGCATAGTAACCAGAAGTTCCGGGTTTGATTCCCCGAGCTGTCGAGGAAAATTTGGAACTTTACAAAGAAAAAAAGCCATTGGTTGGCGTCAGGAAAAGCATCCTGCCAAGAAATTCCTCACTGCCAAATCAAAGTCCGTCTGAAGGGCACGGTCTGAGCCCCAATTGCTGGGGAAAAATGACGTTAAAACTAAAAAAAAGGTTTAATGATAATTTACGGAGTAAGGAGGGAAGTGCATTAAGCCAAAAGTTAGGTAATTTGTCAATTTCAGGGGACCTCCATTTGTGTGTCTTCCTAATTGGTTCTTGTACGTCTTCAATCACTATATTTTACCATTCCTATACTTGCAATTCCTCGTTCTCATCCTCTAGTTTTCTTATCCAATCAGCATTCTCATTGTGAGCTTCATCATTTCCCCAAATTGACTTCCAATATTCTCTAATTCTATCTTCTGGTGGCACTTCTTCTACGGATATAGTATCTTTGCCAGTTTTGCGGTAGAACTTCTTAGCACCTGTCTCAAATATCATATTCTGTCTGAAAAAATTATTACTGTTATCGCATCTACGTAATCTTTAGGCCTCGACTTGAAGCTTCTTTATCCTGGGGATTCGTTGCTTGTATTCAATTTTATATACTTTCTCAGTACTTTCCTAGCTTTCCTAGATCTTATTTCTCTATCAACTTGTAATTCCTCCAACAGAGATTTCTCTCCTAAAGCTTTCTGTTTCCTTTTCTATCTTCATTTGCCATGTTGGCTTACTGCTTTTCCAGGTATTATTCCTCTTTCCTTTTGTTTTAAGCCTACATTTTTCTTGAACGACTTTCCGTGTTGCATAAACTAGTTGATTAAGTTCAGTAAGGTCAGGATCTATTTCATTACATAATCGATTGGAAGCGGCGTTTGCTATTTCAAAAATGGTCTTATATTTGTGTGTATATCTCAAATTTAATAATGGTTCTCTTTCAGACATAGGAGTATGCTTCACTTTAGACAGTTCCTCAATAATAGTATTCTTCATATCTAGTATATCTTCTTCGCTAACCACAGCTCCATCCTAAACATCTTCCTCATTTACCACCACATCTTCAGTTTTCTCTTCTACATCCTCAGTATTCCCATCCACAACCTCAACAACATCTTGCTCTCCTCCTTCGTCGTCCTTATCTACTAGACCTACACCAACTTCATTATCAACAGTCATCCTGGTGTCATTTTGTAGTTGTTCTTTGATTTCCCTAATTTCAGCATCACATAATATTTTCGCCCTCATAATGTATCTTTTAACACTTGTTAGTTTGTTAGCATCCATATTATCTATTTTATCACTTCTGCTGTTCCGTTCAATCCATTTAAGAAAAACTATCCTCAGTATTATTTGATTGTGCTAACGCAAAGTAAAAACAGTTCATTATTTCCTTAAATTCTTCCTTTGTCCATCTCTTTCATTTTTCCCTGGGATTTTGTTTTGGTGACGGAATCTACAGGGCCAGGGATGGGAGCAATCCCATCCTGATGACCATGGAAACTATTTTCGTGAGAAGAATTAGACCAAGCAGTACATTTTTTGACCTCAGGCTGGCCTCCTCCTGATGGACGCGTCCCTTGTTAACCCGCGTGACATACGAGGTGGCACGATTTTTCCCCTTGTTTTTATTTGACATAGAATGCACTCTAACGTTATTGCCAAGGAGCTGGATTTACCGCGCCAGTTGCTACCAGGTATTTCGTGTTCATCTGGATTATGATGATGACGATGATTATTATTATTTTATTATTTTGATTATTATTGTTATTATTAAACAATTTAAGGTTTCATTATGCAGAGAGAGAGAGAGAGAGAGAGAGAGAGAGAGAGAGAGAGAGAGAGAGAGAGAGAGAGAGAGAGAGAGAGAGAGAGAGAATATATATACATGATGTACAGGATTCATNTTATAGAGAGAGAGAGAGAGAGAGAGAGAGAGAGAGAAGAGAGAGAGAGAGAGAGAGAGAGAGAGAGAGAGAGAGAGAGAGAGAGAATATATTTTCTATTCTGAACATAAAATTGCATGCTGTTTTGTTATTCTGAAACCAAACAACAAACAAAACAACCCCACCCCCTAAAAAAAAATATTAAAAAGGAGACATTACCAAACAATACCGAATATAAAAAGGTGACGTGGATTAAAAGAAGTCGGGGGAAAAATGTCAGTGGTCAAGACTCCCATGTGACCACAAATATAACTGCAGAGCGTGCACAATCTATGTTGGTGCATATACCTAAGAGCACACTATGGAGGTATAAATTACGAAATCGGACTATCAAGCCCCAACTATGGCGCACACTACGTTACGTATGGCATTGGGTTGGCAGTTGGCACTTCAAATCAATAGCAACGAGGTGAAGTGATGTGAATGAAGAAAATCTTCTGGTTGTTTACCAATAATTTCAGAGCTTTTTACATAGCTCATTTCCTCGCAGACAAGGCGTTTATTTACAAAGCTTCGTATTACTACTGAAAGAAGGAGAGCACGGGATGGAAAGTTTCATGGGTTGATATTGTTTAATTATTCTGATCATGAGGCATTTTACCTGATTTTATTTCTAGTGGCAAGCAACCTAGACGTTCATCCTCATCCTATCTTGTCGTTCCAAAGACGTAGCCAGATACGTGAAATTTTGGCTAGTTCACTTTGGTCGTTGCTGGTGCAGCTTAGTCTGAGTAGCCACTGTCTCAAAATGATCCATGGTTTCCAACTCGCTACAATCCAGTACAGGTCTTTTGCATATCTCAGCTTTATGGCACGATACACCCACCTTTCCATCGTGCTTTAAGTTCACATCACTGCTTTTTACTTTATGGTATACTGTTTAGAAAGGATTCCATTCCTGTTGTTATTACCGACTACTGGTATAATGCTGCTTTTTCAGACTATTGCTTGATTAAATTCCTTCTAATGTTATGGATATAATAGAGATCTTGTTGCTGTCTACTCAATATATTTAGTAAGGTTGCAGCGGCTAAGTCCCAATTTTTATTAGCTTATGAGAATAAATAGTAATGACATTGACCATTTATTAGTTTTTAAGATATGCATGATACCGAGAATATGTTGTCCTAAAATAAACTGAGTTTTTAGCAAGTACGAAGTGTCGAAAAGTTATGCACAAGAGATTCTTTTCGTGTTCCTTGCCTGGACTGAAAACTGTACTTGGAAAATAATGGCTACACTGGTTACACTATAAATGTAACCTTAAAAAAACGGAGAGAGGAAGAAGTTCAGTTTTCTTTCTAATGAATAGGGCTGACCGAGTTAGGTGAAAGGATTTTATTCATACAAATAAAATTAGAGAAGAAAGTATTATCTCGTGTTTTACCTAAAGAAATAACATCATTCCTTGAAACTATCAAAATCTTAAAGAATTCTGCAACTTTAAGGTATAATGCTTTTCTTTTTCAGACGAACGGTACTTTCCCATCCACCCCCCCCCCAACCAATTCACTTAAAAAAATTTCCCCCTACTATTCATTCATATATTAATTAATTCTTTTTAGTCAAGGTGGTGCCTGGTTTCTATCAGAAAAATCGTTTTCACGAGATAACTTAAAGTTTTATTACAGGGATAAGAAAAACAAGATTACGCTCGATTTTTAGCGATTGTGTTCAAGCTGGTGGGAAGTGTGTTACAATGTCTTGAAATATATTGTCAAATAAATAATTGTTTCTATTTCTTTCACGCCACATCCACTCACACAAATAACTGTCAAGAAAAGTACGATGGTGGGGCTTATGTGGTGAAGGAAAAATTTTTAAAATCTATTGTCGGTGGGGGGAATTTGGGAAAGTACCCGGATTTCTATCTACATTCACAAATATACAATCCAACCCGGTCCTGGGTCTGGCAGGCATATAGTTTCTCCTAGAACCACCACTCCTTTACAAGATGGAAAATTTATGTCTGTTGGTTTTTGCAAACCAGCAACCTTGACAATTTGGCTCGGGTTAAATGCGGATCGTGCACTGTTATGAAGTTAACTTATATGCCAGTCAACACCTTTAAGCAGGGCTTTCAGTCTTTACAACTGGAAGAGTTCTACCTTGCTTCAGAGAAGGTCTGGATTCAACAGGCAAAATATAGCCTAATTTTGTATTATTTGGAAATAAGGGCATAGCCAAAATGTACCATAAGTACCTCCACCAGGAATGTTCTACTGGAACGACGGCGATGAGCGGTTCATTGGTTTAATGGTAACAAAAACGAGAAGCCGACAACGGAAATAAGATATCATAAACCTGATAATGCTCTGATAACTTAATCTATAATATTTGTTAAGATTTTGTTATTTTATAATTTTTGTTTTCTGTACCCGATAATAAAACAATAGCACTTCAGTCTTTCAATTAAAATAACATTAAAACAATCGTCAATGATAATTGACCTGCTGTCAAAAATAACATTGTCCTCAGAAAATAATAGTAATTCATCATATCAATGGAATTCTCGATTTCCTATTCATTATTTTGCAGTTTTATCTTGACTAGAGCAGCAAGTGGAGTATTAGTATGGCTGTATCAGCACTTGAGTTAGAGAAAATAACTCACAAAAACAATTAGTTACACAACCTTTTGCGTCGATTTATGCAGTAAAAGGGAGAATTCTTTTGCATTTTCCTAAACAAACATCCTTTTTGAGACTGATTTGATTCAAGATGTAAAGTAGCTGACAATACCCCAAAAGACTTGCAGTTGTATGCCTTTTATACCTGGCGTTGGCAATATATTTTTACAACAGCCTGAAAAGCTGTGGTAAATAATCAATATTTACATTTGTTGTGAAAATAAATGGAATAACAAAGAAAATGGGTGCCCTAAAAGTAAGATCCTTTCGAAAGTAACAGTATTATTACAAGCTGTGTACAACAAATCAGCTACATCGTCCTTCAGTTAAGCATGGATGCGCATAACGGTTGTAACAGACAAGTCGCACCCTTATTAAAGGAAAAAGTGTAAGTCATCTTGATAATAAACGAATCGTTGACTGCGCTACCAACAGCTTCCAACCCTACAATTTGATACCTTCAAGGGAACTCAAACCACTTTTAGAAAGAGACTTTTTAGCAGCCTTGCTTCGTAAGTTACTGTATTTTTTCCAGCATGAAGGGGCTCTTGCTCCAACGGTTGCTCCACCACTGTTTGCACGTTGCGGCCGTACACTGTAGAAGAAAAGTTACAGTCACATCAAGAGAGGGATTTGGAAAACTTAAAAAATCTACCAAAAAATGTTGATCATTTTAGAATATATATAAATTAAATAAGCATTTAGCTATTATCTGAAGTTAGCTTAAAAATCTGCAAAGCGTAGAGGCACGTATTCAGATACAGTGACAAGTATTGAAACAACATGTGGATGGCCCAAAAGATATTATTGAAACATTGATTTTCAAAAAAAGATCCAAAACATTATTTACGGTCTAAAATGCCCAATTAGAGGTTGGTCCAGCAAAGTTGTTTAACTGAGGCTATCCAATGTGAAAATATTAATACGACATTATCTAATGTCATGGAGTTGCTTTTTTGGGCTATACAATAACCTTCTGATGTAAAGTTGAATTGAGCAGACAAATACTTTCAATTTTTAACAATGGAAATTGGTGCAATGGTCTAAAACAGTTGATCTGAAAAAGAGGCTTACACCACACTAGGCAGCTGCTTAAGTTGACCTTCCTTGAAATTTGAAGTTAAAGTTTGTTCCGGTAGCCCTTTTTGTTAAAGATTAACACTTCAATAGGGCAAATCCCTTTGCAATTCCCGTTGTAATTCAGCTGACATTAGGAATGGGTGCAGAACAGTTCGTCATTACAGGACATTTCTTCTACGAGGCTTGTCATCATTTACATTTGAATATTTACGGGAATGCCGTTCAGCACGGTGGATAGAAAAAACTCTTAAACCTTATCTATTTACCCTCCTTCTTTCAATGTGTGGAAAGATATCACAATTCAACAGCAAATTTACTTGTTGCAATATGTAGAGGTAGTATTGGTGCCTCATACCATTACGGGGCTACCAGAATCGGTTTAAATACTAAATGATGCTGTATACAGCAGTAATATTCTGGATGTGAATTCTATTTCATGTTGTGTTTTTAGTAAAATGGCACTAGATTCAAAGTTAATTTTGACAGTAATAGTACCTACCTTCTGAATGGTCAAAAAATTGAAGGGTTTCCGCGATAACCGAATCTCTAAGCATAATCATTTGTTTTGCCTTGGGAGGAATAAAACGCAATCGTCCCATCATTATAATGCTATATCTAAAATACATCTATATACTTAAACAGAAACTTAAAGAAGGAAGATCTGGACAGAAAGGTTGTTGGCACTCGTCCGGGGCATGGTCCTAAAATAAGGAGATACAAATTAAACGATATTTTGACAATGTCGAAAACAATGTGTCACAAATTATTTGTTATTTCTAGATTTTGTATTTTAAGGAATCGCTTAGACGTTCCATTTCTTTTGTGCCTAATTGGGAATGGCATGCGCCCCATACGTGCGCAAAAAGCTGTGTGTCACAGTAGTGTATCATAATAGCGACATACCTTTCCATTGCTTCCGTTATATGTAAATATATGTATATTTATGTATATACATATATGTATATATATGTGCGTTATTTGCCTTAGCATTGTAAGGCTGTAACACTTAGTTTAAGCATCGTTGTTTATTTCATTCCTGCTGTATCACAATTAGCATTTACCAATATTTTGCTTAGTTTAACATAATCTCATACAGCTTGTGTATTTTAGCATACCTATTACCTCTTCCCTTCCTTTCTAATGTTTGCACATCGTTATCATTTGGTATTTCATGTTGTTAAAGTAACTTTGCACATGGTGATATTAGTTTCACCTTCGAATGATTAGTTGAGGTGATTCACAACGTGGATCAACTTTCTGTGTATTGTGCAATCTGAAGTTATAACTGGTGTTTGGATAACTAAGATCTCACACCATAAGGTTTGTGATAAATACGAGAATCGATGTCAGCCCGCCACCGTCTGTGATCAGGTGTCCAAAAGAGCCCAAGTTCATCTACAAGTTAGTTTTGTCTGCACCTTGACATTAAAAGTGCAGGTCTGCCTTCAAAGAAGGATGCTGCTTAGTCTATTCATTTCAAGTTTTAATCGGTTTCGCCTTGTGAACAAGGATAATATATATTGTCATAAAATAATTTAGACAACCAACCATAAAATTCGTTAACCCTTTTTTTGTTTCTAGCAATAATAGAGTGCTATCTGATTTATTTCATTTTGGCCTCCTGGTACGGACGATTGCCAACTAAATGCTTCAGACAAAAATAAGTGTTTTGGGTGCGACATTTAAGTACTGTACCAAGAAATCCTCTAGAATTATTCGTTGTAAAAATAGCTCAATTCCTTGAGTATAACGCTATCTCCGAAACTGCAGGTACAGTTAAATAAGATTGATTCAGTATATAATAAATCTCTGAATAACATGTCTGTTTGGTAACTTAATTGATGGCCTCCGCTTTTTAAAGACAATGTTAAATGAGGTCTTCTTCCTTCCGTCTAACAAAAAGGTACTATCGCAACACTGTATGTATTAAAATTAAAGACCAGCAGACTATATAAAAACTGTTGCGGTTACCAGCATTACCCACCAGGTAATATCAGAAATACCTGCCGATGGGCGCTTAAATGGACACACCCTTATTTTTTGCTCTGTGCTCTTACCCTAAAACTCAGTCGGTTAAGAATATACTAAGCAGAAAATACACAATGGTCAGAAACGTAAATAACAAGTGTTTTTCCTATTAGGATTAGTATTTCTTTCCTAAATGGGGAGTATGTCTTTGGTGGACTTGCTATGACCTGTAATATCTTGAAAGAACAACACTGGACACCAATATGGGTATGAGAAATAATGATAGATTTACGAACATGTGAATCCCAGGGATGTTTAACTGAGAAAATTGATATGTTTTATAAGAGGAAGGTGCTGCCATTTAAATGATCAATATTGTATTGGCAAACCTTACTATTGCTTCCCTTGGACCTTTCTTAACGATGAATGCTTTTAAAAGCCAGAACATCAAATTCCCATGTAAAAGAAAAGCATGATCACTTAAAAAAATCTATATCTTTTAACAAAAATTCACAATTAATCAATATGGTATTGGGCACTGATGCTCATTTAAAGAACTAAATATGGTGTTTTACGATGTTGAGGGATTTTCAAGGTGACAATTCAAAGAACAGGGGCTAGAAAAATGCTCGTTCTGAATCACACATACATAACACATTATATATATACAAATTGTTACAGAGGCTGCTAGCCAAGGTCAATAGGTCAATCAGCTCAGTAGCAGTATTTCGCTTCTTAACGGGGTCCAAAATTTTAAGTAAAAAAACAATCTCTTTAAATCATCACAAGTTATGTTGTTATTCACCTAATAAATGAATAGCAAGTTAAAAGCTTGTTTTCCTTCATCTTGTGTTACAAAGGTTGGAAGCCAACCGATGAGTAGATATTTTCTTGTAGCTCTTTTACAAAATATAAGACATTACTTTTCTGGCAAACAAACTAAAACAAATTTCAACATAATCTTGAAAATTCTGAACTTTATGGACTCAGAGGAAGCCATAGATGTAACAGCTTTATCATGTCATCTAAATTTCATCAATTACCATATTTTCTATCAGTGACAGGAAACATCTTTTTGCATAAAACCAGGTATCAGTTCCAAGCTAAAAACAGAATAAAAAAAATTTATCGTCTGTCTATCATTCCTGAAAAAAACAAAACAGCAGGATTCACTGTTGTATGAAACTGAATCAACCCCCACCAACATCAACACCACCAACAACAACAACACTTGGCTTTTACCTACAATTGCAATCAAAATATCGACTGAAAAAAGGACGCATTGTCAAATAAAACAAATCTTAAATTTGTATTTTCTACATACATATTCCCTCGGGAATAATATAATTAACACCATTTCCTTCAGTAGTAATTGAAACTGATTCTACTACCAATACAAATTAGTTGCTGTACTAGTGTTAAGGCATCTTTCTATGTAATGATAGTGGCCAGACTAGCAGTAGGAAGCCCTATAGTCATATCACAAAAGAATCAGCTCTTTGATATTCTTCACTTCTTGTGGAATTAGCAGCATTAAAGGTGTATTGTTACTTTTTGTTTGTCAATATTACTGCACTTTAAAAGAGGCTGTACAACTACTCTTGAACCTGTATCCACACACAGCACACACACAGACACCACACACACACACACATATATATATATATATATACACACAAATACACACACATATATATATATATATATATACAAATACACACACACACACACACATATATATATATATATATACATAAGGTAAAACACGAAAAATGAGAACTATGATTGCAATTTTTTTTCGTCCAACACATGCTAGCATGTAAACCGGACGTTAAACCGAATATGATGATGATGATAGAGTGAAACACTCAGAGCCAAAAATGGTATTATTGGCTAATTGAATGACCATGAAGAAACGACAAATACATGAACAAGCACCAGGTCAGTACGAAAGACAACACAACGAGTAACACATAAAAAATGATATGTAGATAAATGATAAAAGAGAGTAATAATGATTGTTATGGAAAGATATATATATATATATATATATATATATATATATATATATATATATATATATGGAAAGAAAAATTACAAAGGATAGTATTAAATGTGATAGATTTAAAAATAAAAGAATGAGTAATTGTCT
>RDPX01000052.1:2202408-2224189 GCA_003991215.1 Morbakka virulenta | reverse complement strand
GAGGGGTAGATAGTATCTTGCTGACATTTTCGGGCAACCATTGGTTATATGGGTTACGTCCTCTATGCTGATATGGCACAATCTACATTTGTTGTCATTGATTTGTTGGCGTTTATGCTGGAGGTATCTTGTTGGGAGCTCCTGGTCAATGATACTGTCTAGGTAGCTGTTAAAGTGTGATGTTGTACTGCGATTTTTCGTTCGTTGTAGGCTCGTTTTGTGGTCTATCTTGTTGTCATCTTTAAGTTTTCGTTGAAAATAGCCATGTACTTTTTTGTTGGTATATCTCTCAATTCGTTGTTCAGTTTTCTGGAGAGTGAATTTTCGGCTAAGATTTTTGGGTTTTTCATTTTGTTCTTGGATAATATTGGTTTGTTGCAGCAGCTCATCAGCGATTCTTTGAATCGAGTCAATTTCGCATTCGTTAATATATTTAAGGATTTCGTTACGTGCAAAGTTTAATTTCAGATGTTGATGTACCGCTATTATTCTGCTTTCGAACAACGTTCTAACGTTTCTAAGACCTCTACCCCCTTTGTTTCTGTTAATATATAAGTATATAAGTAATATAATTACTTATATAATATAAGTAAGTAAGTAAGTAAGTAAGTAAGTAAGTAAATGATACAATTTAGTTGGTATTCTGAAGACACCAGGACGGAATGGTTCTTACAGAGTAATATTTAAGCAGTGCGGAAAACAACAGACTGAATAAAGCCCGTGTGTTGTTCTGTTCCTCGCCGGCGCGTGTCACTGAAATGAAAGTAAAAACGTTTTGCACTGAATGAGCGTCATTTTAATTGAAATATTTACACTTTTATTTTTATATTTTGACCTACTGATTTTCATTGACATGATAATACAGTGCTTTATTCTCCAAGGTGGTCCAAGTACTTTAGTAAAACAGGCAATAAGTAACATGGGTATCCACTCCACTTACCCAATAACTAAATTGACAATACACAAATGAAATATCTTCTTATCAGGGTCTTCATACGCAACTTGTTCCTGTAAAAATTAACATATGTATATTCATATTAATGCTTTAGTCACAGCATAGCCAAATACCTTAGGTACTGCTTTCGTTAAGGCTCAAGTCAAACCTCAAAGAAAATTACAAGACTTGAGACATTGAAATCGAAAAAAAGAAACCATTAAATTACACTGTGCTGAACTTCTTCGGAATCCAAAAGTCTATGATATTCAAAGCAATTCACATAAATACTGGCAAACTTCGGTCAGACGAAAATAAACATCTGAATGAAAGTACTCATTGTACATTGTCATCGATGGATCTCGAAATGATGCATCGATATCAGACGAAAAACAGACCATCAAGGATCTTCTATTTGAATGTGACAAATAGGCGAACAAGGAAAATACAGAACTCATAAACAGATCGTAACATACCAAAGGTGGTAATCATTTAATCAGAACAAAGACTGTATTCAATGTCTCTCTGAACCAAGTCAAGTTTGAGAAAACTGGTGCAAAGCGATTGTTTGAATGCAAAGGTCAAAATAGCTGCCAGACACCAGACACTGGTGTAAAGCAATTGTTTGAATGCAAAGATCAAAATAGTTGCCAGACACCAGACACATCTATCAAAAACTATCATTTGTCCGTTTGTCTACCCGGTACTCTCACAAAAATATCCGTTCTTTATTCCAATGTTAAGTCGCAAGCCTATACTTTTCCAATCCTGAAAGATACCCAAAGTGGCGAGTGGCAGGGTAGAAGTCTTCACCCATCCACTTGAGCATTTTTCAATCAAGGCCAATCTTACTTTGTACCACTTTTCTAAAACATGTCCCAAATTTTCCCTACACCCTCTCTTTCCACACTTACTACAAACTTACTAGCATATTTTTTCCATAATTTACCTCAATAGCATGCTTAGTTTGCATGAAAACCAATGTTATGAATATAACTGACTGATCACGACGAAGTCTTCTTTTACATTTCTGGTACCCATAACAGATATAAAATACGATAAACTCGAAGTTTATTGAATGAGTATTAAAGAAGCTCACGGTTGACACCTCAGCTACACCAAGATGGCGACAAAATCGATAGCACAATTGTCAGACACAAAACTCCAGCGTTATTTCGACACGGAGCGAAAGCCATATCTTTCAAGAGTGATAAAATAGTGCTGGTGAGTGACGCCGTCAGGTACAAATTGAATATTTATATCAACAATCTGCTTGTGTAGGCTAGTTCAAGGTAACTGAACCTTTACTGCTATTGAAACTGAAACATATCGCACTTTATGGAAACCAGGGCCTATGGTTATACCAATATCTGGACATCTCTTTAAAACCAGGTCATTTACAAGTCAGTCTCAGGGAAAATAACCGTCAAAGCTCAGACAGGTGATTGATGTGTAGCACTAAAATTTACAGACCTAAGAAAACCTCTAAACAAACATACGACAGGTTTCACTAGTCGATAAGGATTTAAACTGAATGACATAACAAATTAACCTGTTAAAGTTCTTAATTTTATGGTGTCAGTGAAAGTCATACATATAGGAGCTTTATCATGTCATTTGCCGTAAGCTTCTTCTGAGCTTACGACTCACGATACGATAAAGCTCTTATATTTTTAAAAATGAATGACACAACAAGTTATCCTGTCAAAATTTTTGACTTTATGGTCTCACTGAAAGTCATAGATATAGGAACTTTATCATGTCATGTGTCGTAAGCTTTTTCTAAGCTTACGACTCACGACACGACAAAGCTCTTATATTTAAGTTATCCTGTATTACTTCTGTTTTGAAGGTTTATTCCCAACTCCATAGATCTTAGATTTAGCAAGAAATTTTGATTTAAATGGTTCATTACTTTGTTATCCAATTAACTCAATTTAGAAACTAGGAGCAATGTTTTTTATATGCATACCAATGAATTGTCTTGCAAACTGTTGTTTTAGCTTCGTAAAAAAAAGATACATGACTTTAATGGTTTTTCTGTATTTTAATATATTGTTAAAAATATTCCTTTGGGTTTTCAATGTCGAGCCTGTATGTTTACAGTTCATTTTAAGCTGGTTTCGGTCTTGTTATTTGGTATTTTGCGTGTTTAAGCATGAGGTTATATCCGTCAAAAACGCAGGACAGCGCTTCACAAAAGTAGCAAGTCATTGTACGTCAATTTGAATAAGCTTGAAGAAACAAATCTTGAAACGGACGATTTAGTCGAAGCCATAAAAAGTAATTAAGCATTTTGTCAGCAAATCCCGTCAATAAAACCAGAAGACGTAGCATACAGGGTTTCTTGGTTTTAATGTCTATTGTGTGGATATTGGAAACCGAAATAATTTGTTGTTGTGCTTTTGGGTGGCAGCAAAAAGTCTATCATTATCTCTACATGTGAAATTATACCTAAGAAAAAAATTTGCATATCAGGTTGGATTTTTTAGATCAATACTTTATCTAACCAAGAAGAACAGTACTGAAAATAATCCAATGTGTATTGTACACTTCCCTTTACATCTAACAATTTCTCAGTAGTCTGATGATCGCTCTGGCTGCGTAAGTGTTGGAAAACGCGCTTGTCGCTATTTTATAATTGCATTTGCATGTCAGTTGTGGCACGTTGTTATGTAGTCATTTGTTAGTTATTTTCATTCAACTAAGTATTGAAAGCTCGGATCATTTCAAGTAGTCATAATTTTTCCCTTTCTGTTGCTTGTAACATAATTGTGCGTAAGAATCTCACACTGAAAACAACCTACTGTCTGTAGAAAATTTTGATTGGCTAGTTTAGTTGAGTAGTTGAGTCATAGTTCCGTTACTGTATGATAAGCTTTAGCAGGTAAATTTTGAATTAGTCCAACAATTGAGAGTTGAATGAGCTGGCCGTGAAGGCAAAAACGTAAACTGTGTTTGTTTGTTTTTCGAGTTGATCTGTGTTTTCGAATTACTTTGTCATCGAACGAGCAAGAATAGAAGGAATATTTCCTACATAATTAATATTTTCAAACAACAGGGTTTTTACAGGCATTTTTTTCTGAAACGCTCGTTGTAAACCCCGTAACGTATTCGCAGGAAGTACAAGATGAATACTCTCCTTTATAAATTCTCTATCGTTATCTTCGCCAGCAATAACAAGTATTCAATTATACTTCATATTCTTTTCTCTTTCAATTTTCATAAGGCTTTTCTTTCTGTCACAGCCTTTTCATAAGGTATAATTTTGGAGCGTTTTTATCTCGCTTTTAATTATACTCCATGCAACTGTCTTGTCGAATCACTTCATCCAGTTATTTTTAAAAACCCCGTTTTTCAAGGTCAAATTTCCTACGTTTAGACATCTCTACTTAAATACTAATAGTTACCAATTAAATTATTTAACAGAAGTTTATCCGTCTATCAATTATGACAGCAAAATCAAATGGAACCCAACAAAGATTATTTTCATAAGCAATTTGCTTTGTAAAGAAAACAGTTTCTTTAAAAATGAAAAAGGCAGATGGGCATAATTAGTTGGTGGGAAGATAAGGTTTTTGGACGATATTTTTTTATTTTCATAAAATAAAAATTATATCCTGTTATGAAATAATTTTACGACATTCTTAAACACTTTTCAAAGTAAATACAAAAAGGCAATGAAAATCAAGAAGTTACCTGTACGTTGCTCACACCTTCTCTAAGAATGTAAACATTGAGCATTCCGGCCTTTTAACAGTCTGAAAATATGATTAAGTCTGAGCAGGAAAATTACCTTCCAACCCAGCATCACTTTGTTACCATAAATACTAAAATCAATTTGACAAAAACAAGAACTTACTTCCTCCTTTTCTATTTTTCTCATGAGTTCCTCCGCCTAAATACAAAATACGGATAACGGAAAATTTTTTTTACTTAAATGACGTTATTTTTCCCAGAGATACTTAAATGGGTTTTAGAAAGAACTTAGAATAAGAACTATCAAGCACAATCTATACAAGTTGGCCAACATACAATATCGTACCATACAACTTAAAGAAGCGGAGAGAAAAATCACCACCAATGAGATCAGATTTTCACTCATTCTCTTGCCCTTTTCAAGAATCCATCTTGTTAAGCGCCTCATAACATTTTTAGCACAAAGAGTGGGGTATAAAATTGTATGTAATTTCCCCTACTGGCCAGAAATATCGTATTCCACGAAGAAGAAAGAATGAAGAAGCTGTGGAAATGGGAAGGGAAGGAAAACGTAAGCAAAATTAGACAAAGTAAATAAGCAAAGAGTATCCTTTTAACTAGTCGAGTACAATGTCTCTGCATTGGCATATCTTTACTTATTCGTGTCCGTCGTCATACAAAAAGTTCTCTCTTTACTCTTTCAAATAATCCCTAAATACCCCAGCGTGACATTCACAAATTCGTAAATCACAGTTTGCCCTGGTTTCAAGTAAGTACGGGCTTATTCAGAGCTTGCAGACCAACCACTGTAGTTTGAGCTGGTGAAATATACAGTGTTGGTTAAATCATTGGGCATTGGTCTACTGATGCAAACGGTGCTGCTTTTACCGGTCGAATACGGTGAATCGAACCAGAAAGGGAGAATTTGTTAAGTTTGCATTTCGGCGAAATGAGCGCGGTAACACAATTAATTCCTATGGCTAGTTAATAGATTAAGATTGGGAATTTATATATATATATATAACAATGTATATCACATAACTTTTAAATAGGACCAGTTGATTAGAGGAATTTAACTAGAGCATGCATTATGACGTCACTTAACAACCATGTGGATAATACCAGACTACCAAGATCCCAATTAATATATTTATATATATATAAAAAACAGAGCGTCATTAGGTAATACAAACATGATCGTGAAAGAGATCACATATTCGGCAAGTTTTATACTTGACAGGATAAGGAGATATTATTGCATTGTTATGTATGCGATCAAGTAAGATCAACAGAGGTAAATCAAATAGTTTTATGATATCGAATTTCAAAACAAAGTAAGAGGAAAACAAGATAAAATAAAAAAGCACGAGGGACCACAAGCTCAATGGGAGTACAGGAAACACAAAAAAATCTCAAGTAAAATACCTCTTCATTGGCACTTGTCATGATATAAGATACACATAAATTGGCCAGCACTATGGCACTCACTGTTAAAATCTGAAAGAAAATATAGCATAATATGAATAACGTTTGAAAAAAACCAACGCACACAGTATTCTTTTATCTAAACTTTCTCTCCTCCTGTATAAATATTTATATGCATATTTGTTTTCACGTTACTGCGTCACTAGGTATTACTGGATAAGCAAATATATATATATCTATATATATATCTTTTCTCTTTTACCTTGTATATTCGCTCTGGATTTCCAGAGAGAGAGAGAGAGAGAGAGAGAGAGAGAGAGAGAGAGAGAGAGAGAGAGAGAGAGAGAGAGAGAGAGAGAGAGAGAGAGAGAGAGAGAGTGAGAGAGAGAGAGGGACGCAGTTTATTTACAATTAAGCCGCAAAACTCTGTAAAGAACGGGTAAATCTATTTCTTGACCTTTAGGGTACAAAATTAAAAAAGAACAAAAGGTGGAAAATTTGCAACATCAAAAATAAAAAGAAAAATTATAAAGTTTTAAGAATTATAATGACAATCAAACTTGACATAACGTTTTAACAAGCCTCGGAAGAGGGTTGAATACAAATTTATATTTTGCATGGCACGGAATCCCAAAATCGACAACAATTGAGTATTTGGTGTGTATTTCTCAAGATATTTGTTAAATTTTAATTTATAACTTAATCACATTTCTTAACGTTTCGATGCCACATTTCACTGCAACTCAAAACAAATAATTTGTATGGCGTTTTGCATAAAAAGTATTTATCACTTATTAGAATATGAAGACTTTGGGGACTGAGCTCCAGATTGACAAAAAGAGTATTTTTCCAAAACGTACAGTTTTCATAAAAAGCAATATCAAAATATTTTTATTCAGTAACACCTTATGCTGTTAATTTTCCACTTCAGTTACAGAGAGCCATACACATACAGATAAAGTGATTCCGAAAAAGTAAATACTAGCTTCATAGTGCACCTCTGCCTCAAAAAATGTATTCTCTGACTACCTTTTACTAATACAGGTTAATAAAGTGGAAACGTTTTACTGTCTGTATGCAAGCCTAAAAATATTATTCTCAAAACATTAACAAACATCTGAGATGTTTCGAAGAGATTTTCTACGTCAACTTTGTTTTTGGAATAAAGGTTTTCACGGTCTGGCATTGATATTTTTAGATTTCATGGGATGTAGTGTCCCATGCTCATAGTCCCACCATTGCTTTTACTATAACTAAACTTGTTGGAAAACCCCCTTGTCTTGCTGTTGCTACAGACTACACAGGGAAATTACGTGGTCTAGTTTCCATACGTGCCATCATGTTAAGTTTTGTTTACTTACGTATTTGTCTTTGGGCTCAGTAATGTTTAAGCGTCATTGATGGAATTCGTTTCAGAAGATATTGGTGCTTCACACATGCTCACCTTGCTTTCGTAGTCATGTAAATAAGTAAGGTGTAGTTTCCGTACTGTTATTTGTTAGTTATTTTTATTCCTTTTTGGACCGTTAAGTTTAATGGACAGTCACATTTAATTCTTCTTTATTGTTGAAAATTAGTTTTAAATAAGATGCATTTGTCATTAAGAATGAGTAGGCTTACAGAACAGATCGGACTCTCGAGGCGTTATTAAATAGAATAGGGATCGTTAAGATCGCCTGGACTGTTCCTATTACATTGTCAATTCATCGTAACGAGTATGTAGTCAGTTGTACGAATTTAATTGTATTTCTCATTAGACACTGGTATATTTTACTCTTGGATATACTATCACATTTCATTTTTGTGCATCTTCAATAAATACAGTCCTCTAGAAACTTGGAGTCTTTTAATTTTTTCCAATCCATTTGAATCAGCTACCACCTTTCACAACAAAATTTAGCCTTCTTCACAAAAAGGTGGGAAATTTGGTCAGGAAGGGCGGTACTTACATTATCATAGTGCTTCTTAACGATGGGTTCATAAAATCCGATTGCTTCTTTGTACTTGTTTTCCTATAAAAACAAGAAAATGCAATTCTTTTGAAATCAAAATATAAAGGTACAAGACTTACAAGGTACGGAACTAATAATTTAGGATATCACATATACTGAGGTAAAGAGAAAAAATAAAATACAAGTCTTGGACATTAAATACCAAGATTATTTCTTACTCTCTTTCATTAAGAAAACTAAAAAATGTCTCAAGATACATAACCATGAGAAGATTTTTTACTTCCTACGTTTTTTTCATTTTCTATCTTCTTAGTGGACCCCAATGGTGCCTTTCTAGGGTCTCTGTGTTGGCAGTGACAAATTTATTGGTTGATCATCTTTGCTGATGTCAACCAATCCCTTTTTTTAAAGATTGCTAATTTATTTTTAAGATCCTTATTTTCGAAAAGCAGGCCTTCCCTGAGTAGTGTGTATAAGAAATAGCACTTTCCTTGGTGCTATTTGAAAAATGTTAACATGAATGGAAAAGGGTATGCTGTGTCTGTTAATAAAACCATCCACCACTTCACAGTTTTTTCTTTCTACCACTGAAAACAAGATATTGCTGAATGAACGAAAGAAACGACCTGTTGTCTGTAGTTCTACTTTTAAACATTTTTACAGAGGCAAACATGAACAGGCCGATTCATACGGATCAACTGACTCCAAATAAAAGCCACGAACTTATCGATTCCACCAACTGTGATTTCTACGATCCAACTTAAGTGAGGCAAGTTATAGATTAAGCGCTTTATCATGTCTTAAGTCTTAAGCTTTTTCTGAGCTTTGTTTCGAGAGATATTCTCCCATCGCCGTAGCTCAGAAAAAGCTTACAACTCATTACATGATAAAGCTATTGCATCTACGGCTTCCTTTAAGTCCATAAAGTTCAGAATTTTCAAGATGAGGCAAGTTATGTTTGACTCTTTCCTTTAAAGCTCTGAATCCAACAAAGGCTTACAATTATTGGGTAAACTATATAAAACAAATCCCATTTCCCACATTGATATACAAGCATATGTCAGATTTGTACACATTTCAAACCAAGAAGCACAGATAACAGAAAAAAGGCTTTCAAAATGATACAAATACTGCTTCAAAAACATAGCTAGTGCCAAAGCAGAGTGGCCTGGTGAAGTTAACAATAACATCAAAAACAAAAACCTTTAATGACTGTTATGTAGACTGGGATTTCCCAAGGTCTATAGTCGCATTTAACAGATTACATATAAATAACAAGAATTTTGGGAGCGCTCATGCAATATATCTAAGCATACCTGCATGAATAATACATGGGCAACATTTAGTTTCCAGGTTTCGTGTTCGTTGCAAAATTCCACTGATTTTCTAAAAATCTATAACAAATAAAAGAACCAATAACAACAACAAGGAAAGTAATTGATTAGTCATTCAGAAACAGGTCAATGGGATATGCTGTAGACATAAGATAATATTTCTTTTACTTATTTCTCCTTTTTTTATACACTATGTAATCTATCACTTATACACTATGTAATCTATCACAAAAGGATTTTACAATACTTATTTGTAATGAAATCCATCAATTTTTATTCGGGCAAGTAACACGAAGTTAACAACGAAGTTCCAGAGTTAACACCGATGTTAGGAATGATACATCAATTGCTATAACCTATTGAGTCTGAAGAAAACCAAACGTATCAACCACATATCTACTGTTCCACAAATTTAAGGCAAATAGTTGGGCACTGAACACCAACAAAAAAAAATTCCTGCAAAAATAAATACAAGTGTAAGTTGCACGGAAATGCGTCCCAGTCAATCCTTATACATAAAACGGCCATATGCCCTACAGGTTTAGCTAGTGGAGGTAAGTTATTATCTAGCTCAGATTTTCAATCCAATTTTCCACTCATTTATCATATTTTACTTGAATTTTAATCTGTTCACGAGCTTAAATGATTCCCAGTCATCAGGAAAAAGGTAAATCCAAAGTAGTATTCAGCCAATATTGAACTTAGTACCTTTTCAACAGCAGTGTAGTTCTCTCTGTCCCAGTAAATTTTTGCTTGTGCCATCAAAACAGGAATATATCTGAAATAAAACAATAAAATTTAATATATAATAAAAGTATTGGATTAATTAAAAATATTAGCATGGCGTTTTACCAAAGTGACGCTTTAATGACAGTAGGGCAATTCATTTACAACATCATGGGAACACTAAAATTGCTATCCCTATACCAGTCTTCATTCGATTTTACCAATAAGGCTAATTTCCAGGAGTTCTTACGTCGTCACATCCATCATGAAATAACTGAACATCCATAATGAAATATAACTGAACTCTGCATCTCATTGTGAAAAACTTTTAGCGAAAGTAAATTTCAACCCTGGGCAAAGTTTACAAGAAATACACAGATTGAGCTACACATGTGGTACACATGTGGTACTCCAGAGTGTCATTCTTATACAAAAGATTAATTTGTCATTGCCGCTGTCACAAATGACTCCTCTTCTCTTAACAGTCTACTAGACTACAACAGCGTTTGTGTATCGCCAAGTGAAATAAAATAACGCGATAAAACCATGTTTAAATTTTTACTAGTAGTATTTTTGAAACATAAAAGAGTGATATTGTAATCGAAATCATATTCGTTTTGGGTAAAAATGTTTTCGCTAGAACTTGTCTCGACCAAGATCATAGAATGAGAAAACACAACTCGTAGTTGCAGTTTCTCACCGTAGCCGTTTTATTCCTTTCGGGTAACGGTTTTCTGCTTGGCTCCTGACTCAATTGGCGCTGGCCATCCAGCTCGATCATTTGCATACACACTCTCCATGCCATACATTCTTATATCTGCCTGCAAAGTATCCTTCCAGCGACGCGTTGCCCGCCCTCTCTTCCTCTTGCCCCTACGCTGATGCTGGTGTCTCTCTTAATATCCTCCTTTTCCTCTCTCCGGTACACATATCCATATCACTCGAGTCTCCTGCACATCATTGTGCTTATTGGTTCCAGTAGTTGCAGTATATTGGCAAAATAAATCCGCAGTTGCTGTGGATCCTGTTCTTGTTGTCCCCAGTGATTGGACACCGCTGAAAACTTTTTTCTCATCAAGTTTCTTTGGTCCAGATGAGTATCAACGAAAAAACGTTTGATTAAAATTTCGATTTTTAAGTTTTGTATCATAAGCCTCAACAAAATATAGTGTATATTGTGAGCATTAAAATTAAACACTCAAATCAACATTAACTAAATATCAATAAGAACAACCAACAATTAAAAAATTCAGTTAGCTGAATGTGAATAGCATACATATACATTAACCGAATACAAAACATGTACAGCTAAAATTTTACCAAATAATGTAAGTCTCTGGTAAAATATTGGATGTGTCTGTGCTGAAACAGAAACAACATTAAACAGAAAAAAAACTCATTTCGAAATTTCTTAGTCAGCAATTGACGAATATACAAGAAATAAGTTTATTTAAGAAATTTATGACAACAACAATGTCTACAAAGGACACATGAACGATGCATTACAAAAGTGGGTCTGATGTAAAACCCAAAAAATGTTTTTGAAGTAATTTATCCATCTGCAATACTGACAGTGCCAAAACCAAATACCAAGTACAAATAAAAACCTCGGGATCACAGAGAAGTGCAATGATGAGAATTAAGTACCGGTGTGACGCCAGGTACGTAGGGCGTAGCTCCTTAAGGCCGATACATGGAATAAAACACCACGTGCCCAGTGATTTTAGAAAAAAGTCAAATCAACCAAAGAGACAATGTAAGGGTACAACCAAGATTGTGAATTTCGATTTTGCTATAACAAAGCATTTCCTGCTGAACTGCGAATGTGAAAGTTTCGAGATAAATCAATTAAAAATAATTGCCCGAGTTAGGTCAATCTTTCATTTAGGAACATTAGAGGCAATTCACATTCTATTTCTATCACTTCCTCTTTGCAACCAATAAAAATATTCACAGTTTACAATTGTGTTAGACAGCCTGTCACCAAGAGTGACGGGCTTTCCTTAGCCTATTACACAAAAAAGTGGTGGGTTCTCCTCAGGCTATTACAAAAAATTGGTGGGGAGTTTCGATCGTCTCTTTGTTTTCAGTATTGAATTAAAAACACACTTTATTGAAGCTTTCTTATTCTGGCGCCTTTGGTTCAGTCTAGTGCATGCAAAACAGCTATCGCCAAAAATGAAGGCTATTTTAAAAGAAATTTGTAATGATACGAATGCAAGATAAGGACTATTCACTGGGTGTATTTCGAAGTTGAAACTGTAAGTTGGGAAGTTTTAATGTGGTTGGTTTTCATCGAGCAAAAGAGCCATTGGTTTTAACTCTTTCTTAAAATTTTCTTGCCGGTCAAAGCTTCGCACTTTGCATCTTTCAGGTTTATTCACACCTATATTAGAACATTTCTAGTGCCCAATATTAATGTCAAGCAATAAACCATTTCATATCTTGTGGTACTGCAGCCAAAATACCTCAATGACTTTCCACTACGCACTTACCTTTCCAAAGCTTCATCGTACTCGTTTACTGCTTTTTTTACAGATTCATCATCGTGGTTAACACGGGACTCTTGAACCTATGAAACAAAAAAGGAGGAGAAATATGGCAATAGGTGCAAAGAAAAAAAATACATTCAAATTTTCTATTGTTGAGAAGCTAACTTCATGAACACATTTGTAAAAACCCGTAAAAACATTTTTTCACCCATTTAGCTTTTCCAACTTTCCAAAATGCAATATCAACAACTAAAAAGGGTTTTCGTTTTCAACAGTGAAAAAATTGGGGTAATTGGAAATTAAAAGAAACCCTTTACTTGGCATAATTTGTATGAAATAAATAATAGAATATTAAACGACTTATCGTTCTTGTATTATTTTTACATGTCTAAAGACAGATGTTTTAATTCCTTGCACAATAAAAGGGAAAGAGTTAAATATTAAAAAAACAACCGAATTTGTAAAAATATAGTAAAAATTGAAATTGTATTGCAGTAGTGATAATTCTTGTTCCAGTGGGAAAAAAAGCTACTCAAAATAGTTCTAATTACAAAGGAGAGAAAGTATGGGGTAGAATTGATACACAGATACCATTCTTAACAAAAAGCAGCTGAAACTCATTGTACATTAACAAGTGTTTAACAGAGAGGGGCAAAACTTGTCAAATCACATTTAGTATATACACAAGAAAAAGCTTCTTGTTTTGACCACCGCAGGTGTCTACATACGCAAAGTCTCCATGAGAAAAATTCTGTTGAGGTGCTATAAGCGATATTTCAAAATGTACGGTTTCTTTCTTTACGATATCGCCTTGTAACTATTGGAGTCGATTAAACTCTTTCACACATCAAAATTACAATCTTATCTTAGGTTATTATACAAATATGACTAGGAATCTTTAAGAATCTACTTTCTCAAATCAAGGGTTGGAAAACCATAAAGGGCCAAAGAAATTTCTTTGTGTAGAGTGACATGAATACACCACATGTTCGTATTAAACACCAAGATGTTGTTCCTTGATCGAATAAGATACCGATATTTATTACTTTCTTTTTAGCGCTCACCACTTTCAACTTTGCATAAATACCGATTACAGACCAAAAAAAGTTGATTTCAATTTCTTACATGATTTCATGAAGATATGAAGTAGCATGTGTTACATATATGCTTTTCATGAAAATGTTGACTAGCTTTTAGTCTGTTTTCTGAACCGAATATAAACTGTTTTGGAATCCTCTTCTTATTCGCTAACGTGTAATATATTTTGTATTTCTTCTGTAGTTGCACAGCATTATTGGAACAAAAATGTGGTTGTTCTTTAAGTAGTTTTTTACTCTTAATTAATTAGCTTGGACAAAAGGTGTAACAGTATGGAGTATTGAGTGAGGAAAGAAAATGTCCATTGAGTGTGCATGCTTACAAACACAATTAATTTTACTTAATCCTGCATTGGTACTATGCATATTCCTTTTCTCGACCTCTTCATTAGTTCCCTTCGGGCACACCCTGTTTTATGTGTACACATCCTGCGCGCCATGGTTCATTTTGTAATGGTTGTTCGATTTCATGTTCTAAATTTTACTCTGTTGCTGTCCCTTTTCCTGTTAATTCATTAATGTGTATCATATTATGGTATTTAGATCCTGTCTATGTCGACTTCACTCTGTTGTTCTCCCATTTCCTGTCCATTCATTAATGTGTATCATATTATGGTATTTAGATCCTGTCTATGTCGACTTCACTCTGTTGTTATCCCATTTCTGTTTTTTCATTAATGTGTATCGTATTATGCTATTTAAATCCAGTCTATGTCTATTTCACTTTGCTGTTCTCTTTTTCCCTGTTTATTCATTAATGTGTATCGTATTACGGTATTTAGATCCTGTCTATGTCGACTTCACTCTGTTGTTCTCCAATTTCCTGTTCATTCATTAATGTGTATCGTATTATGCTATTTAAATCCAGTCTATGTCTATTTCACTTTGCTGTTCTCCTTTTCCCTGTTTATTCATTAATGTGTATCGTATTATGGTATTTAGATCCTGTCTATGTCGACTTCACTCTGTTGTTCTCCAATTTCCTGTTCATTCATTAATGTGTATCATATTATGGTATTTAGATCCTGTCTATGTCCACTGCACTCTGTTGTTCTCCCATTTCCTGTTCATTCATTAATGTGGATCGTAATATGATGTTTAGATCCTGTCTATGCAGTATTTATTTTGTCGTCCATTACTCTGCTGTGCACTTGACAAAGATGACATTGATTAAAGCATTGTATCTCATATCTTGATTAATCTTTCCTACCACCACCCCTGGAATAGGATAGCATGTGGGTAATGACAAAGGCCGATAAGAGCGGATTCGCGAGCAGAGATGTTCACTTAAAGGCCACTAATAAAAGACTTATATTTTCGAGGTCTGCTAACTCGTTTTGTAGTAAAGTGCCTCGGGCGAGCGGCCCGAACCTGTGAAGGTGGTTCGGACGGCCCGTAAATGGGCCTACACCCTACAGACCTACAGCCCCCGCCCAGTCGTGAATTGCACTAGAATGAACGACGAAAAAAGGGTTATTCATAAAAAGGAATTAATCGATCAATTGTAACAGTATCAATTCTGTCTGCAAGCTGGATCACAAATGTCTTCTCACTGCGTTTAATCACCTTGAATGGACCATGGTACCTTGGTGTTAAGGAAGGACGGACTGTATCATCACGAACCAACACATATTAACTTGAACTAAGGTCCTTGGGGACATAGTTTTTCTTCTGACTGCCAGTGTGCCATGGGGTTTTGGTGAATTTGACTCCTGCCATAGCCCTGGCCAAGTCCGAAGAGAACGCAGTTGGACAGTCGATGTCTGGTTTTGGAAAAATCAAACCTCCCGGGAGGTCCAAGCTTTGACCATAAGTCATCAGGGTAGGAGAAACCCCAGAGTCTGTATTTGGAAGGGTTCGTAGCCCTAGCAAGACCCAAGGCAATTGTTGAAGCCAATCTTCCTTTCCATCAAGGCGTGAGCGAAGGAAATTCTTCAAGGTGCGATGAAGCCGTTCGATCTTGCCGTTGTGCTGTGGATGATACGCTGTGGTGGAGACCAACTCCATTCCCAACATGTTAGACATTTCCATCCAGAGTGAAGAAACAAATTGAGGTCCCCTATCTGAGGTAATTACTTCTGGTATCCCAAATCTGCCAATCCAAGAGTTGATCAAGTGTTTGGCACAAGCTTTGGCGTTCGCTCGATCTCCTCTGGAGGACATGGGAATTGCTTCAGGCCAACCAGAAGCCCTGTCGATAATAGTCAGCAAGGTGTTCTTTCCCTCGTTTGCTGGAGAAATAGGACCAACGATGTCGATGTGTATATGGGCAAATCGCTTCCAGGGAATTGGAAGTTTTTGAAGCGAAGACTTTGTGTGTCGGTGAATTTTATTTCTTTGACATGCAGCGCAGGCTTTTGACCAATTAATGATGTCTTGTTTCATGTTCGGCCAATAAAATGCCCCACTAATGAGTTCAATGCCGGCCTTTGAACCTACATGGGCAAGGTTGTGGAAATGAAGGAATACTGTCTTTTTAAAAACTGAAGGCACTAAAATGCGAGTTTTCCCACCAGAGCTGTCAACCCAAACGTTAGATTCCTGAAGTGGTTTTATAACTGGTTGAAAAGGGGAATTTGGTAAATTTTGGTGCTTATTCACCCAAACCATTAACTGTTGGTCTGACTGCTGTGCTTTGTAAAAATCACTCGACAATGGCAGCTTTCTTGTTACTTCTGGGATAGCCAAAACTTGAGTTACATCAACCATTGGATCAAAGTCAAAACGTTGGCTAGGAAATAACTGGATGTCTAGATCTTCATCATCAAAATCCACAGTGCTTTGGGAACTTAGGCGAGAAAACGTGTCGGCCAACTGATTGCGACTGCCTTCAAGGTGATGTAAGGATTCAACGTATTGTGATATATAATTGAGATGACGTCTTTGGAGAGGGGACACAGTTGAATCATTGGACTTGTGAAGAGCAGCTACCAGTGGCTTGTGATCGGTTCGGATAACTATTGGCTGTCCCTCGATGAAGTCTCGAAAATGGCGTACAGAATAAGATACTGCCAACAGCTCCCTGTCAAAGGTTGAGTACTTCTGTTGAGCTTGGTTAAAAGACTTTGACCAAAATGCGAGTGGACGCCATCGACCATACTTGTTTTTGAACAAGAACAGCTCCAAGTGAAGTCTGACTGGCATCACACCAAATCTCCGTTGGGACGTTGTTTCTGGGATGAACCAGCAATGTTGTTTGTCCGATAGCTCTCTTTGCTTTGAGAAATGCTGAATCTTGCCTCACTGACCAAGCCTCAGCAAAAGCTTTTGCTGTCCTCAATTTCCTGAGAGAGTGCAAAGGAGCAACAATGCCTGATGCATTGCGTATGAAGCGGTGCACATATGCATAAAGTCCAAGGAATCTCTCCAGCTCTTTAGAATTTGTTGGCTTGGGAAAATCTGAAATGACTTTGACTCTAGATTTTGGGACTGAAACACCCTCCTTATTCACAACAACTCCAATGAAGGGAACCGAAGTTTTGGCAAACTTGCACTTATTTGCATTTATAAGAAGGCCATGGCTGCTCAACGTCTTAAACAGTAACTCCAAATGCTCAACATGTTTCTCTAAAGAACGGCTTGCAACGAGGATGTCATCTATGTACACAAATGCAAAGAATGGAAGATCCCTGAGGATGGCACTAATGTTTCTTTGGAATGTTTGACCAGCATTCTTCAATCCAAATGGAACTCTTTTGAATTTAAACATTCCCACTGTTGTATTAATCACTGTTTTGTCTTGATCTTCCTCTGAGACAGCCATTTGGTGATAAGCTCTTCGGAGGTCTAAGGTTGGAACACTTTGCAGCCAGCCAACTTGGAATTGAAAGTCTCCATGGAGGGAAGAGGGAATCTGTCCATTGTTGTTAAAGCATTAAGCCTTCGAAAGTCACCGCACACCCTCCAAGTGCCATCTTTCTTTGGAGCAGCATAAATTGGTGATGCCCAATGCACTTCTCCAGAAACCCTTTCGATTAAACCATCCTTCTCCCAGTTAAGGATCTGCGACTCCACGCTTTGTTGCTTATCACCGTGCAAAGGACGACATTTGGAAAAGACTGGTTGAGCTCCTGGTGTGTTTATCTTTAAAGGCAACACGAGTGATCGTGCAGAAGCTAGAGACTCGTTTGTAATTTCTGGATATTTTTCTAGAATTTTGTAGACAGACATTCCGCAAGCTGCGAAGTCTCCTGGAGGGTTGCTCAAGTGAACAGAGCCTGCTTTCCTCAAGAGGGTGCCCTGAGATGGATCAATAGTAAGATCAGAGCCACTAGAAGTTAGAAAGTCCATGCCGATGATTGGTTGATTGACATCTGCCACAAGAGCATTGAAAGAGTACCTCCTGCCCAAAATCTTCTGCTTGATTGGTACTAGTCCATGAACTTTAATAGGAGAACCATTGGCCGCAGACAGAGAGTGAAGCTTGCATTGACGAATATTACTGGCCAATGAATGTCTGGCAACATAATCAGGCGGTACCAGGGTGAACAGGGATCCCGAATCGATCAGGAATTCACCTGCAAAAATGAAGGAATTAACGGATGCTTTGGGAAAGGAAGACGAAGATTTAACATCCGTTATTCTTGCTCTTCGTCGATGCAGTTTTCCGAAGCATTGTCGGAGATGTTGTTAGATTGCTTGGATTTCTTCAGAAACTTGAACATCGCACAGCGATTGGAATTGCTACTATCACAAGTATAAGCCTTCTTCCCAAACTTTTGGTGTGGTTGACAGATCCTGGTCGTTCTCTGAGTTAATTTCTTTGAACTTCCAGGGCGAGCAGAGACTGCAGAAACTGGGTTATACTCAGAATCGGACTGGTTGTTCATGAGTCTATCAGCTGCAGATGCTAACTGATCAACACTAGATATGGATTTATCATTCATCAGCGTGATTCGGAGGTTTTCTGGGAGTTGACGAAAGACTAGAAACTGCAAAAAGTCATCAAGGGTGCAGCCTTTAAAGATGGTTCGAATTCTTCCAAGAAACTGGGTTGGTTTTTCACCGAGACTGGACTTGAATTTTAAAGCACTGGCGATCCGTTGAAAGGGAACTAGTTCATATCCGTGAATCAAACGTTGTTTTGACTCTGAATAAGGCAGAGGAAAGACATCTGTCCCTAGGGTGATGGATGCAATGATGTTGGACTGATCAGAGCCAAGTAGACTGGTCAAGAGGACAAACTGGCTAGATTCGTTGTTTATCCCATGAGCGATGAATTGGTGCTCGAGCTCTGCAAACCAAAGACTAGGGTTGGCTTTGTCAAACTCCTTAAAAGTCAGCTTTGGCAACTTTTGAACTTGAGGTTTGGACCTGCCTTCTTCTGGCAGTAAAGCTTGAGCTTGGCACACAGTGTCATCAATTGACTTGAACAAGGACTTGGCATCAGAATGACACCGTTCTATGAGGGTAGCTGCCTCAGCGTTAGTAGAAGAAGTCAGTAGAGTGATGCTATCTTCATAATAAGTCTCAAACTTCTTTTGTAACTCTTGGAGGTATTCCAGCTTGCTGACTGTAACCTTTGAAGCCTTAATGTCGACCTTGATTTGTGCAATGACCCCAGAAATTCGCTCAGAAGTGACGTCTGAAAGTGACTTCTTTCCCTCGGCTTGTTTGAACAAAGACGCGGTCATCTTGCTGATTTTCTTTGGCTAGGGTGATAGAAGGTGCCCTCTAGAACGTCCGGAAGTCGGTGGTCACCAGTGTGGGTAATGACAAAGGTCGATGAGAGCGGATTCGCGAGCAGAGATGTTCACTTAAAGGCCACTAATAAAAGACTTATATTTTCGAGGTCTGCTAACTCGTTTTGTAGTAAAGTGCCTCGGGCGAGCGGCCCGAACCTGTGAAGGTGGTTCGGACGGCCCGTAAATGGGCCTACAGCCCTACAGACCTACAAGCATGTGTGTTATAAAACTGGAGATGGACACACATCAACAACGATAACACCTCAACGGTGCCACTTATTGTTGTAAATGGACTGCAAAATGCAGTGGTTAGACATCAGACCGGGCAGGGCCCTATTCTTCTATTTGTCTCAACCTTTCCCTTTATAATACACCTTTCCATAATTCCCTTTCTTAGAATGTGACCAAAGCATTAAATGCCAAAGATTATTTTACTCTTTCAAATTTTATTTTTTTACTTATTAATTTTTTGTCACTTCCTGATTTTTCCTCTTTTTTTTTGTAGATCCTCTGAACAAAATCTACAGTTACATTTTAGCATTCAAAACTAGCCGCTAAGCCGTAACATGTGATAAAAAGACGTAATTAGGGTTTTAATGCCATATCCTCACCTGCTTTGTCAATTTTCTTAAAGTTTCTGTGTGTTTTACAGCCATATCATCAAATTTTCGGAAGGCCTTGGAAAAAAAAACAACCCACGAATATAATCAATATTAATTAAAAGAAAACAAATTTTTTTTCAAATAATTAAACCATAGACACCAAAAAGATATGACTGCTAAATAAACGATACAGGGTTTTCTGATTAAAATCGGTTTTAATAACTGACCTCTAGTGTTAATGAAAGCTACTAACCAAAATAAAAATTTTTTGTATTACGAAAAGTGCCTTGCAACTTTAACAGCCTTTAAACAGTTAGATCGCAGTTTTAATCGTGGGACAAAATGAACCCAACCAAAGTCAACTGAAGATCAGAGGAAAAAAGGATTACATTGTAAATATTTAAAAATCCAAAATTTCTTAATAAACGCTTTCTGGCTTCTGCTTGTTTCACCTTATAACCCTTCAACAATGGTATTATTCCTCGCTTTGCATAGATTACAATTCTCTTGCGTTATTTCAAATCACGATCTCTTGGCTTATTCCTAACGTGTATAATATCCCATCTAAGGCTACTGTAAATCACATGAAGCTCGCTAAATATGAGTGATGCACAAGGGGTAAATAATGCTACAGTCAAGTGAAAAGAATTTCTTTTCATATATACAATATTTTATAATATCGGAAGAAAAGCTACATTCAATGTGGTAAAAAGCTTTTCTCGCTACCACTCAATTGGATCAAGACGCCAAAATAAGAAAATGACAAAAAAAAAATCAACTGGTATTTGATCAATGAGGAAAAAAAGAGAGTATCGTGGCAGTCAGCAATTTTTGTGACGGGGTACTGGAAACAAGTGAAGCCAAAACGACAGTGCAAGATCATTCGCCAAGTTGGTACTTATGGTTCCGCTATTTCACAGTATCGGTTACCATAAATGGTGTGAAATTTTCGAGGTAGGTCTGCCTGCCACTCAGAAGCACTAGAGGAAATCGTATTCAAAATCACAGCATCAGCCTTATAAACCAAAGGAATTTCCATTTAGTTTTCTATTAATTTAGGCAAAAAGTCACAAAAAGTGCCAGGCCATTTGTAATTTTACTTGCGACATTGAAGTTCTGTAACAAAAATAATATATTTCAATATACCCCATTCCACAAAGGCAGACGGGGATATAAAAAGTTACACAAATGAGTAGCTAGATTAGAAAAATGTTAGTTCAGAGCTAGATCTAAAACTTTAATACGTACTTCTTCAGGGGACGTTTGCTGCGTTATTATAGCATCCAAAAAGTCAAAGAGATACTACAGGAAAAATGAAATAAAAATATATGAATCAAAATTCTGTAAAACATAGTGGTGCCTAAATTTTCTTTGTTTCCGGAATGCATTAACTTGTGACAGATCTAAATATTTTAATTCATAGCGAACAGGGTAGAGAGCCGTCAAACGGCCTGTTTTTAAAAGCACTGCTTTTATAGCAATATTTTAATGGAAGTGCGACTACATATTTAGCCCCATTACACAACTGTGATCTCTGTGATCAAACAATCGAACTGTTCACTATGTCAATTTCTATGTGAGAGAGCATATAGATTAACTACCAAGACAATGACTGTGACCCAGTGTTGAAACTTCCTGCTTTGTAAAAGTTACTGGGGCCGAACATATACTGGGCCTTTCATTGATGGTAACCCTGGTAAACAGTGGGCCCATCTTTGTCTTTCACAAATTCCATCCATGAAAGACCCAAAAGAAAGCAAAAGATCAAGAAAATGAGTGTGTGTGTGTGGGGGGGGGGGGGGGGGGGGGAGAAAGTATGCCGAGGGCAAAAAAAGC
>RDPX01000052.1:2155681-2200687 GCA_003991215.1 Morbakka virulenta | reverse complement strand
CTTCTCCATCCTCTTCCGGTGTGAATCAGTATATATATATATATATATATATATATATATATATATATATATATATATATATATATATATACAGACCTGACGAAGTTAATATACGAAAGCTTTTCCTATCATACAAAATGTCTTTGTTGTTGAAATTTATATATGTAAGTATAACGAGTGAACTCCAAGTAGCAGGATGTTATTTGCTACAAAGTGACACAAAACATAAACGGTACATACAAAAAAACTTTACCTGGACAATAACAAGACGACATGAGCCAATTATGACAGCAAACATGTGAAAATGGGTAAATAGAAATGAGTACAGATTAAGAAAATCAAGAGTTAGAAGAAAGAATTATTAAATAAGAAGAAAGGAAAGAAAACAAAAAAAAGACAACGGAAATATGAAATGGTATTCCAGAAAGGTAAGTAGAGACAGTAGATGAAGCAATATATATATTTTGATTATTCGTATCAAAAAGTGCTCAATGAGGTATATAAGGCATATGCGCATGAGATATATAAGGTAAAACACGAAAAATAAGATCTGTGATTGCAACTTATAGTTTCACGATATTTCGATCATCAGGCAATAGGCAATATATATGTATATATATTTATATATATATAAAAATACATATATATATATATATATATATATATATATATAACTTCGCTTATATATATGTATAGTGATATCAGCTCTGAAAAACAAAAAACAATGATAGCACAAAATTTAATTCAGTTCACCCGTCAATACAGAATTGAATTCACTTGTCATTCTTGAATATTACGGCCTACTTACTTAACATTGCATGACAAAGCTCCCCACAGAACACTGTAGTGTATAAAAAATAAATGAGATATTTTAATACCTATTTAGCTTATTCTTTCTAAAACAACATCCACTCTTCAATAAAAACTAGTGCTATTATTGCGCATCCTACTGTCTTAAGAAATATGTTCATATGCTTGTGTGAATCTTAAGGAAAATTTCACATTACATATGCCTAAGAAAAATAACATGAAATGGAACAAGTTTTCGCTCACTTACCGGTGTCAAATACTTGTATGTTAAGTGTGTGTTTTCAGCAAGTACATCAGCAGCAAGGTCATAATACTGTAACAGCAAAAATCAATATTTTTATATTTCAATGTATATAACGTCACAAAAAAGCGTGTGCATATGAAAACACTACTAAAAGTGAACGGTAAAAGCAAAAGTGCTACAAAACCCACATACTATGATATGGTTTTAAGGTATTGTGAGTACTATTACGTAGAGCAATTTTTTCAACACTATTTCTATTCATTTAAGATGACCTGGAAAAATATTCGTCATGAAAGACTAAGATACTATGCAAGCATTTTGTTACTCTATAAAAAAATAACTGTCCGACCCTAATTACTTTTCTTCAGACTGTGCTTCGAGTACTTTGTCTGATTTTTGGCACGATGCCAATAGTCTTGCGTAGTCTTGAAAATTCTGAACTTTATGGACTCAGAGGAAGCCATAGATGTAAGAACTTTATCATGTCTTGAGTCGTTTTCTGAGCCACGTTTCGAGAGATACTTCTCCCATCAGGTTAGTCTTACGTAGAATTTAGAGTAAAATTCATTAGCATTTGGAGTAGAGTAAAATTATGTGCCAACAGCACTCATGTTTACAGCACATATTTTCCCCCTTTCACGTGATGAAACTGTATAAAAATTAAGTAATGAAAAAGACTGGCGAGTATTTTCGGCTCAAGGGAAAAAAACGACCAACCTAATACCAACATGGTGCAAAAAAATTCATTTAGCTATGAATTTGGAACAGTTTCTTTTAGGTTGAATCGAACCGTAAACCCTGACGTTTACACATCGATTACAGTTAAACCTCGATTATCTGAACACCGATTATCCGAACAAGATCTTTCGATCCGGGTAAATATTTACGTAAACGTGTTTTTTGACGTAAATACTTCTACATGCATATCGAGCAAGGTGTCGTTTGTTCACGAATAATCAGTTATCCGAACAAATTGCTTCCCGCCCCTCTTGTTCGGGTAATTGAGGTTCAAGGATTTGAGGATGATTGGCTGGGATGACTCTGAAAAAATGGATCCCATCGACGCCCTTGAGCTGGCCGATGTGACTTTTGACCTAAATATAATAGTAATAATCAGTAACCTTTTGAACACAGGAAAAACCCAGTGTCACCTTTCCATTTTTAGGGGATCCACAAATAGTGCATGGGTCAAATAAAAGCCGTTAAATTTGTACAATGAAGTATTAAACAGTACGTTTTGAGCTGCTTTGATGCAATAGTTCTTTGACTGCCAATTACTTTGATGTCAATATTTTTATCTTATGCTTAATAAATACTTCAGGTTATATTAATAGGCACGAGTGTCTTCGTGTGCGAGAAAGGGTTAAGGAACACTGTATCTACGTCAATTATAGTTTGTTAGTCCGAGCGAGCGAAGCGATCGAGGACAACTATATTATAGTCGAAATTTGTGTAAACAATTCAGCTTCTCCTATAGGGGGTTGAAAATTAACCTCAAATTTATGGAGAGGTTGCGTGATGAAGAAACTCAATGTTCCACGCATTGGAAAAAGTAAACACAATTGCAACTTCAAAATTCCAATTTTCTTGCTTCAAATTGTGATCATCAAGCACTGATTTCACGAGAGAACAGATTACTGTTTTAGCAGGAAATCATAAATCTTCAACAGCCGGTAAGTGTTTATTGTTTGCGTTTCAAAACTTGCCAAGACTTAAAATCGCAGCCGTTGGTCTGACGGCCAAGATTCAGACATTTGAAATTAATTCATCAAAATGAGCATCTTTTGATTTCATATGAAATCAAAAGAAGATTTCCGAATTTCAACTTCTTAAGTCTTAAATTTTAACAACAAGTTTCAACATTCGCGAGGACACGTTCTATACCTGTTGGCGTGGATATCTATTTCCTAGTTTTTACAGCTGTTACTATTCTTGTCGTATTTGTGTTAAGTAATGTAATAGTACCATAACTTTATCAAATATATGTTTTCCAGCTTGATAACAATTTTTTGTTCGCTGTTCCGTATTCTTCATTACAATTTTAGATCTTCTACAGCAATGGTATAAAACCCATTTAAAATGCGTCAAAGGGCCAATGAATTAGTAGCAATCAATCTCACAAAAGAATAACGAGGACGGTTATCAACACCATAATCATTATGTTGTACACGTAATGTACTATTAGCTTTATGGGAAATAATTACCCAAAGGGCGCGAATGTATTTTGTAAACATTGTAAAAAGTATGGTATTTGACAAGGGAAAGCCAATTACCATACTTTTTAACTACCTTGAATAGAATCGATTAGACCCTTCTTACCTGGTACTTACAATACAAAAGTAGCAGATTTCCAAAAGTCTCTACAAAGCAAAATGATACATTCAAGGCAACTTCGTGCAAGCAAGAAGTCCAAGTTAAAAGAAACACTAAAGTCAATTTCAAACTGTAGCAATGTTCCTTGACGAATTCGAAAAACAGAAAAAAATTATTTCACTTTAAGCAAAAGAAAACTTTTCGGTAATTAAGTTTATTCTCAAATTAAATGAATTCGAAAATCATCGCCACCTAGATACCTTCCGCTACAGAGAGGATAAAAACCTTAATCTACACTGAATTGTAAGTAAATATTATTGTAAGTAGATTGAAGTGGGTGATGAGAGGAAGGCCAACCATAACTTTAATTGTAATCGCAGGAATTTATTGTTATACACTCTATTTCAGTTTTGTTGTATCACAAGTGACATAAAATCAAACAGTTTATACATTTCAAATGCACGTCTGTATGGATTCAAGGTATCCTTAAAAGTCGAACATCAATAGGAAGGGGATGACGAGCGGAGAAAAAACGTAAACAGAGGTCATACACTAAAATGCCCTTAATACACTACTTATTTTGTAATAACTATTATATAAAACCGACAGTTTCTTGTAAATTTCTTGTCACTCACTTACATTTAAGCTTCAAATCGTTCAAACTATATATCAGGTATGTGGAAACTAAACCTGGGCCTCTGCGCTCTCGCGAGAACAATTCCAGGAGTTTCTGTCGAGCAGGAAATGGTTGTCCACTAAAATATCCGACGACTTGTAAGTAACTTTGACAAGATACAAGAGTTTGTAGTTGCAGGTCCGAATATTGACATTTTAACCCTATCCGAAACGCATCTCAAGAAGGCAAATGAGGTTGTTAACTGTGAACTAGATCGATATGCCTTTATTCATCGTAGTCACGATCAAAATCGCAGGAGTGGCAAGGTTTGTTAAAAATAAGATTAGTTTTATACGAAATGGATCGCTTGGTAACATGATATGATTGCACGCGTAAAAAAGTGAAATTCACAAAACCTCGAACCAAGAACAGTAAAATGCCGTAATTATGCAAACCATGAACAAAAAAACTTAAATGAAGACGTCTCAAAACTGGATTGGGAGCCAGTGTATCAAGCAACTCACGCATTGGTAGTTCTTGAATACTTAAATTGTAACTCAAAATCAGTCAAAATCACCAGTAATCGAAAAGCGGATAAGAGGAAAAAAATTGCCCTTGGTTATCTCGAGATATCTAAAGGTCAATGAACGTTCGAGACACACTGTTACGAAAACTCAGAAGGTTAAAAGGTGAAGCTTACTGGAATTCTTACAAACGAATGAGAGGTCACGCCAGGCGTGCTAAAGCTAAGTATCATCAGAATTTGTTAAGTGAAAATTGTGAAAATACGCGGACATTTTGGTCAACAATGATGGAGAAAAACAAAGAAAATTAGTGAATACTTTGAAAATGCAAATTTACCACCAAAGCAAAAGTCAATGCCATAGGTCGATTTTACTTGGCGCGTTACTAAAAAATTACAGAGTCGCATTAACTAAACCTTTTCTTTTTACTACGCATCGAAAATTCTTGTTAGTGAGCAACACCGTATCTTGCGTAGAAACAAGGCAACGGCGCTCGACGATCTACCCCCAGGATTATTAGAGGATTTTGCCACATATATCAGAACCGTTGTGCAGTAATACTGAATCCTTCCATCAAAACTAGAAATAAATCTAACACCGACGTTTAAGTCAGGGAACCGGGATTTGCGGTAGAATTATTGACCAATTTCTGTGCTACCAATTTCTGAATCTCTCGAAAATCTTGGAAATGGCTGTTCATCATCAACTTATCGACTTCTTTAAAAGTAATATATGGGTATCTAAATCGCAACGTGGATTCCGAAAACAGCGTTCTCCAAAATTAATAAGAGCTTTTCTCTGTGATGATATAGGAAGAGAAATAAATGAAGGTAATTTAGTTAGAGTAGTCTTTTTGGTTCTAACAAAAGCTTTTGGTACCATCGGACATGCCCTTTTACTCAATTGGAGTGGTTTACAAGTTATCTATTTAATAGAACGCAAAATGTAGAACTTGAAAATACATTTTCAAAACCAGAACCAGTTTACTGCGGTGTGCCACAGAGCTCGACCTTAAGGCCTTTGCTCTTTATTATTTGCTTTAACGACCTTGTAGACGTCTTGAATTCTAAAGTAATAAAGTATGATGATATCGTTACTTATTACGGTAAAGTTATAGTTACTTATTACGGTTAAGGTTATAGGAACATACTATCTAGAAAATAAAGTTTACTGAATTCAAAGAAACAAAAGATAGAATCCATGCTTTTTGGGACCGCAAAAAGATAGAGACGAAATGAAAGGGAGCTAAAGATTTATCACGATGGTATGATCATATCCTTTTCAAAAAAAATGGCTGAACCTCGGAAACGTGCTGGACAGCACACTTACTTTAAACAGTTTTAATAATGTATGAAGATTGATTAATGAATAAATAAAATATTAATTCAGTTTAGTCACTGATGTTTTCTTCAAACAAAACAGTAATCAACTTACCAGGTGGAAAAGGATTCTGCTGCAAAAGAAACTGGAGCTTCTCAAACCCCTTCAATAAAAAAAAGGTTCATGCCAATGAGATGCTGTACCCCAAAATATATCCAACATCAAATATCAATTTTAAGACTTAAATGCTACAGAACTATTTAAGATCGTAAAAGGCAAAACAGGAAATTGTATCTTATTTTTCAATATTCGTTTAAAACTACAGTATTTCCGGGCATATAATCCTAATTAACTTCGGATAAGTACATAAACTACAAAATTTGGGTGAAACCCACAACTTGCTTGATCAATTTATAAAACAAATAACAAAAATGAAATACTAGAAACGAACATTGTGAACAACTGTGAACAAAATATAGCTCAAATAGACAACTGCCATTTATCCATCCATCCATCCATCTACCCATCCATCCATCCCTCTCTATCAATCTCTTCCTCTCTCTTCCTCTCTCTTTCTCTTTCTCTCTCCCTCTCTCTCTCTCTCTCTCTCTCTCTCTCTCTCTCTCTCTCTCCATCCATCCATCTATCGATCGATCGATCAATCAACCTATCGAACTGTCTATCTATCGAACTATCTATCCATCTATCTATCTATCTATCTATCTATCTATCTATCTATCTATCTATCTATCTATCTATCTATCTATCTATCTATCTATCTATCTATCTATCTATCTATCTATCTATCTATCTATCTATCTATCTATCGAACTGTCTATCTATCAAACTATCTATCTATGGCACTATCTATCTATTCTGCTATTCTGCTCTTGATTATGTTCAATACCCCCCTCTTTCGTGGAATTCAAAGAATGGGTTTTTTCTTAATGGTTGCTAAGTCCTTCAGCAGCTACAAAAAATTACCTATTAGTACGTATTCAAGAGCAATTTGGTTTGCATATTTCAAATTTTGAAAATAAGAGCTTTAAATACCTTTACAACTTGGCAGTACAATAAAAAACGTATTCTCAACCACTAGAAAATTCGAATGCAAAAACCCTCCTGATTCATTTAATTAGTTATGTGGAAATATTACACTTCCGCGCCAACAAGGAAATATAACTGACTTGCTAAAATAGCTTATTAAGCTTATTCAGGCATTAAACGTGGATCCCAAGATGAATCACAAAAAGCTTGCACTGAATGCATTGAAAGATTTAAAATTAGCTTTTGGAGTTCCGATTGTATGATTTCGCAAAACTACGTAATTTCGTCATCAGTATACTGGAACCAGGGTTGACGGGCTGTAGTATTGACACTATTACTGCAATAACACCTTTTATTCAAATAAGTTTTTGGATCAAGTTGCTGCCCAAAATGTGCGCAAGGAAGAAAGGACGTGCTTTTTGCTTTTATAGTTTGAGTGTTCAAAGTGTAAATTCCATGATTTGCAAAAACGGGAAAGTAACTCACGCGCAGCGTCCCGAATTAAAAAAGACCAAACCCTAAATTAAGTATTAAAAATTAACAAGTAAAGAAAAACAAGTTAAGTATCCATGTGGGGAGGTAACGAGCAGAATATATTTAATTTTTGAATGATAACAATTCAGTGACACTACGTGGAAGACCTGACTTCAAGTTATGTAAATGTAATTTAACTTAGGTACATAAACAAAAACTTATATTACTTTTGCTAAAATTCGCTTTTGTTAAAGCTTTACATTTTTTTTCATTCGTGTTCCGGTGTGACGAGAGCCTACTAACCATGAGGCCGATTACTACTTCTACTTTGTGTAAACGTCGAGGTTCACTAAGAAAAATAAATATTGTATCGAGTGCCTAAATTTCGACACTGTGATGCGACGTGTGGTGGATTAAAATGAAATCTCTATTCCAAATTTTAAGTTTTCCAGCTCATGAATTAGTTGAAGATGTTCATGAAAATACTGTTGTGCACTTTGTAGAGTCAGACACCCAATTTTGACCCCAGCGTATTTGTAAATAAAAATGACCCGAAAAAGTCTGGCAAGGCTGAGTTGATAGATCTTGTAAGTGTCCAAAGTTATCAAAAAATGTTGCAGATATTTTAGCTTCTAGACTTAAACAATTGGACTCAAACACATATATTTCATTTTCCAGAAAAAGAAAAGAAGAACTTCTTAAATGCTTTAAAACACAAGATAATTTATTATATCGCTGCAGCATAATTAGATTGTTAAAGGAGATTGGGGTTGAATCTTACGATGCAAGTGACTGTTACTTGTTTCTAGACAGTTTCAAAACAGGACTTAAGTGGGTGTTGTTGCATAATGGCAATCTCTATGGCTCGATACCAACTGGACACTAAACAAAATTTAAAAAAAACAAGGATATGTAGAAAGGTTTTGAATCTTATGAAATATTGGGCGCACGAGTGGATCATAAATGTTTACTTCAAAATGGTTCTGCTAGGACAACAAGCAAGTTATTGTAAATATCTCCCGTGCTTCGTTTGCTTTGGGGGCAGCAGAGTCAAGGAGGAACATTATTTCAAGCAAATCTGGCCAGCACGAACATCACTTAGTGTCGGTGTAAAAATGTTTTCAACCAACCATTAGTGAGCAGAGATAAAATCATATTTCCTCTTTTGCATATCAACCTAGGCCTCATGAAACAATACGTTAGAGCTTTAGATACGAACGGTGAACGTACCTGACACATAACGTGAAAATTTCCATGTTTGAGTTACGAAAAAAGTAGGACTTTTTGAAGGTCTACTAACAAGAACATTTACTAAAGACGGCATTTTTTTTCTAATATCAAGAATGAACGGGAAAAAAATGCCTGATTCTCATTTGTGGGGTTCATGGGAAAATAAAGACAATTAAAGGGCAGATAACTACGAAGAGGTCACAAAAAACTTTCAAGAGATTACAAAGAATTAGGCTACAATATGAGCATAAAAATGGATTTTCAAACAATCATCTTGACCAATTTCCAAGTAATTTAGATGCTGTAAGTAACAAACAGAGGAAAGATATTCCAACAAAACATCAAAATTATGGAAGAACGTTACCAAGGAATTTGGGATCCCTACAGGATAACTGGTTATTCCTGGTGCTTGAAAAGAGTTCTGCCATTAAAAAGCAATTACTTTAGAAAGTCTTTTAAAAAACCCTTACGCCAGAGTGAAATCTTCACCTCGCTTTGTTTCGATTTATTTGAAATCATTTTTATCGTTATAATTCAATTTCACAATAGTTTTCACTGCTTGTATTCATGAATATTGAAAACAAATTTTAACGCATGACTTAATTTTTAAGCCTTAATTTGAAAAATCTGGAAAATGTTGATAAGAACCAGAATCAAATAGAGCCAAACCAAGTTGAAAATCGTATTCAGCGCACCCAAATTAAAATTGAATCAGGTGTCAGATATCATGCAATAAAAACGTCTTTCTCACTGTAATAATAACATCAGAACAAAACATAAAAGTCTAGGTAAGAGAGGTTAAAAGTATCTTGGAATATTTCTCGTGATCAGGCCTTGTAGTGGCAAAGCGAACTGAATAGCCAAACTGGATTACAGCCACAAATACTTGGACTATTCACTGTTAAGATATGGAGGAGGCATACTGAAATGAAATAAATAGGTGTTTGGTGAGACAGACTTTTGATTGAAATTGTAATTGAAATTGTAATTGAAAAAGTACATCAGTATAAGATATTGAAAGACGAATTTTCCAGACTTGGGGAAATGTGAAAGGTGTCACTTATCCCTGTGATTGTAGGTGCATTGGGAGTAGTTCTCCCAAATTTGAGAAGTGTGTAAATGATATTGGGATTCAGATGAAGGTTGAACATACGAAAATACCAGCTCTGTCATGCACAGCCTAGATATTGCGGCTCTTACTTGGTTTTCAGGTACTTTAGACAAAGCAGAAAGGAATGTGCTTCACTTGACAAACATTTATCCAACATAATAATAATAACAACAACAACAATAATAATAACAACAATAATAATAACAATAATAATAGTAATAAATAAATAATAATAAATTAGCACCAATGTTCATTTTCATATGATACAGAAAGCTTGGGAACTGCAAGGACTCTGAGATACACGCTGAATATCAGGTAGTAAAGTGATGTTGAGGAAATTTTCAGCATGCAAATAACTACAAAAGCTGTGTTAAAAGATATATAGTAATAATAATGATAATAATGATAATAATAATAATAATAATAATAATAATAATAATAATAACTACACTACCTTCCAATTTCTAAAATTTAAATCAAGTCATTCTTTATGCAGCAAAGTACGGCGCTGAATTTCAAAAGGTTATAATATGAAACTTGTTTCTTCAAAGGAGAAACTATGTGCAATACGCCAATCTTTTGATGGTGTCACCTATATTATCGACAAGTTGATTTAAGAAGGAATTAACGAAAATGTGCGTTGCCCATAATTAAAATTCTTATCACGTTTTAATAATGTAAGAGAAAATAGTGCTGGATACCTGTATATACATACTCGGCCCATGTAACAATTAATCTGCATCGTACAGTGTCTAGGACTTTTATGCGAGACATAATGAGTCTTGTATACACAAACCTCTGTGTCTAGAAATAATTTTAATCTACTACCTGCGTACGGTAATGGCATGCCACTTAACATAACAATCTGAGATGACTCAATGCTAATGTTTGACTTAAAATACTGACAAATACCAATAAAAATACCTCTGTTGGGTTGGCTTCCATATTCATCAAAGCCTGATTATGCAAGGTTACAGGATCAAGCTCCTAAAAATAAAGGGAACAAAAGTTTTCAAATACATATGAACGTTATAAACAAAATAATTTGGTGCGTTTGTTTTCACTGGTAGTTCAATATACCTTTTCAAATCTGAACTGCAAAAAGATGCTTTCATTCTAGGCTTATCATCAAAAAGATATCTCAACATCACTGATTCGTAATTGCACGACAACAGGGTTTTAGGTTATCAAAATCGTTTGTGGCTGATGCGAAGCTGTCTTAATAAAATATATTTATTTCCTTGTGGTTTATGGTAAAAACAAACTTATTTTTATTTCAAGAACCAAGGCGTATTCTTACACTGTAGGGCAATCATTTAAATATATTTAAAAAAATAGTCATGAACGCTGAAAACTAATGCTATATGAATTAGAAAGCTGAAATAGAATAAACAAAATTTAAGAAACAGTGCTGTCTGGGATACCAACGCTATTCTACAAAAATGACGTAGAGTTATTGAGTCATGTGTAGAGCACGAAATGAGTATGATACAACAGCAGTAATTTCAAATCAGGCGCAAATAGAGAGACTTTTAATGAGAAATGGTTAGAGAAAAATGGAAAAAGAAGATCATTCTAAGAATCGTGGAGATAAGCAGTAGCGATACCAACGCCATCCTACAAATATGACGTGGGATTAATGAGTCATGTGTAGAACACGACTTGAGTATGCTAAAGCAGCAGTCATTTTAAATAAGGTGCAAACGAAGAGATTTTCAATTGGAAATGGTTAGAGAAAAATGGAAAAAGAAGAGCATTCTAAGAATCGTGGAGTTAAAAAGCAACACAATTTGGTTTCACAGACAGGAGTAAAAATATAGACAGAATAAAAGAACATCATTAATGTGACATTTTATTTTTGCATAATACAAGAAGTAAATTACCCGTAATTCCCATTCAGAAAATACACCGTTGTCAAATATTTTGTTGCTTGGTAAACCGAAGAGAAGGTACTTTAGAGATCAATGCTCTCTACTGGAAGAAAACTCAGATAAGGTCGATGTTACAAACAGATGCCGGTTTTATACCTGGTCTGGTGATTATTTAGAATGATAGGGTTCTTAAAGTTTGCCATTGGTTCAACAACCTTAAAAAAGGAAGAGGAAAGACAATGGAAGTACAGATTACGCTTTAGAACGTACAATAACAAAAAAACGTGCAGGTGGAATAAATGGATTGTTGATTTTTATGAATGATAGGGGTCAGCCAACAGTATTTTAATATGGTGGTTGCCAATATGGTAGAATCATATTTCTGTTTGTACAATACACTAGAAACGTATAAGGGAAACATGAAGAGTATGATTAATGCTATTAACCCTATACAAAGAGTGTACCGGAGGTGTAAGAAAAGTGAAGTACACAAACATGCACTCCTTAATGGTACCATTTAGTTTCTTGGGAATTCAAGGCCCAAGTACTAACTACCAAGTTAAATATTTCTATTCATCTACTAGCACGTCAACAACGTCGTTGGTCATTAGCCAAATTGCTCCGTCTTGGCCGAATCCTTTATTTCATACCTGTTGTTTTGCAGCCATGTTGTTGTCCGGATTAAACCCGTTTATTCTCGGATGCTGTGAAGGTATGAAAGAAAAGATATGCCACGTCCTCATTGATTCTTTCTGATATGGTGAATAACTGTGACACAGCGAAATTTTAGAATTTTGGAATTTAATGGCAAGGTTATCGCATAAATATTTTTTCGCGTTTCAAAAATTGGATTTTCAAGGGCAAAAACCAAGCAAAGCGTTTCCATAGCGGTTATCTATCCCAAGTTGAATTAAAACAAGAAATCCTAACCACTAGAGCACCCTGGTCACACAGAACCTCTTTCTATGAAAGTCAAAGTATTTCCCAGACTACCAACACCAAAAATCTTTTAAACTTTTTCTGACGAACAAGAACAAGAACCAGAACTAAAACCAGAACCAGAACCAGAACCAGAGCCAGAGCCAGAGCCAGAGCCAGAGCCAGAGCCAGAGCCAGAGCCAGAGCCAGAGCCAGAGCCAGAGCCAGAGCCAGAACAAGAACAAGAACAATTCTGGGCGCCGAATGATCCTGTCTGTGACGCCAATGAAAAAACAGATAATTCAGTTTTATCTTCATCTTGACCTTCTGACTAGTGTAGGGTAAAAATCATGTAAGCCAAGAATCACGTTTTAACGATGAGGGTTTAATTTACAATTTAAAATTTACAGCGTACTTCTCAGTAAAAGTTTTATCTTCATTTTGACTTTCTGACCAGTGTAGGGTAAAAATCATGTAAGTCAAGTATCACGTTTTAACGATGAGGGGTTAATTTACAATTTGCTGATGAACCATTTTTCATCTTTCACTACAGGACAAACCTATGAATAAGTTTTGTAGGCACCTTAAGTCAGGTCTCTTCAGAGATCTCAAATACAAAGTATAACATGACGTTGCCATTACGAGAAATCAACAACTCTTCAATATTTGCTTTGTGTTAAAATATTACCTCCTCGGCTCTTGGTGGCATGTCCGTTAGGGCTTCCTGTGCAGCATCAACTACGATTAAGAAAATAAGAAAAAGTACACATCAAATTAATACCACTTAGTGGCAAATGCAAGGATTTCTCTCCAATCAAAATCTGGAAGAATACGTAAGATTACTTATTAAAGGACAAATGTTTAGCCTTAATCAGCGTACTTCTCAGTACGCATGTGGTAGCTATGTCAAACGTTATCAAGAACATGCTACCAAGCATTATATCAAGAAAATCTTTATTAGATTCAAATACAAAACCTAGCTTTACTGGTATAATTAATTAATGGAAGTCTGACGTACTGGAATAATTTCTCTATGGTCAGGTATTATCTTTGTGAGTTTTCAAAATCTCAGTAGAAAATCTTAGTGAATATGTTACCATAACTAACTCTTAAAATAATAAGTAAATAAAGAATGTCTGACGTACTGGAATAATTTCTCTGTAGGCAGATTTTATCTTTGTGAGTTTTCAAAATCTCAGTAGAAAACCTAAGTGAATATGTTACCATAACAAAGTCTTAAATTAAAAAGTATATAAAGAAGTAGAAAGGAAAACAACAACAAAAAACAATGTGTAATAAAAATTGCTTCAATATTATATTTACTGATAACCAAGAATAACTCACATTATTGCAAGATATCTGCATTGGTAAAAACGTAATTAAATGTAATTGAATTTAGACACCTGAATTATAGTAGTCAGATACACTGCGAGTGGGATGTTTATTTCCAAAAACAGCAGAAGTCCAATAACATAAAATTAGTAGAAAAAAATACAATTCACCGCCTACTCCACACCCTCTGCTTCTTTCAAGTTCTATAACTTACAATTTTTCAGCTGATATTCAATGGCAGCCTTCAAATTGAAAGCTTCAATCAATGCTGTCTCGTGCAGAATCTACGGAAGTAAAAATAGCTTTGCTTGACTTTATATTGATATCCTACAAAGAAAATTATAAAAAACATATACTTCAGATTGCAAAGTTGGGGTGGGGAGTGGAGCGCTATGTTTCTCTTCCGTAGCAACAGATGACAACTAAGAACATTCTGTTCGTCTAGATTTTTCAAATCTTAACGGTTAGATGAACCAGAAGCAGTTTTCAAGTAATCAAATCCACCAACATAACCATAAAATTAAGGTAATCAAATACAATTAAGAATTTATTGTTTGGCATTTAATATGCCCATTCAGTTTATGTAATTTTGATTGTGCGCAGCCCAAGAAACCAACCCCCCTACATGTTTTCGTTGCCAAATTCAATTTGACGATCCAGAGCCTCTTGAGGAAAATCAACCAGTTTCTGGATCCTTCCTTCCCCATCGTCAATACTGGGTCTTTCATTGATGGAACTCATAGTAAAGTGGGCCCAATTTTGTCTTTCACAGATTTCCATCAATGAAAGACCCGAAGGAAAGCAACAGATCAAGAAAAAATGGGACAGAAAGCACGCAAAACACCATAAAATACAAGACAAAAGGATTACCCCTTTAGGACCCTCTGTGGGAAGGCTCTTCCTCTTGGTTTGGTCTTCAGCCGAAGCTCAAGCATCTCGAGACCGCCTGTCCTGCATGGTTGGGCCCTATAGCCAAAGCCCCGACCAAGGAGAGACCAGAGTTCTAGACTTGATCTTTGCCAAAAGGTCGAGAAGCCATGGTCAATACTACCCAGCTTTTGGGCTTCATTTCCATCAACATTTTTAAGATCACACAGCATGAGCAGCTTCAACAGTTCAAAACAGCATTCTATTACACAGTAATTAGAACTGTTTTACTTAGATATTAGCCCCCGTTGAAAATAATCGGTCGTCATTCACTACTAGGGTTGTGTTTAACAGGTAAATATATTCTTTACATATGCTAGATGTTATCAGTCTAAATCCATTTTGTCTCTGCCTACTTATTCTGTCGCACACAGTCTATTTTGTTCCTTTAGTTGTGGTTGTTTATGGATCTTCAATTTCTGTTCAAGGTTTTTATTCGATAAATTTTATGTTTAAATATTTAACATAAAATACCTAAAACTGATAATACATTCCATAGTTAGAAACTTCTTTTAGTACAGTGATTTCTAAAATGACCTTCCGACGGTTGTCTGCAAAAGCCAATTTCTGATGAGGGCATATTAGCAGAGCAGCATCAAATCGTAATTTAATCAACATTTCATCATCATCAGCAACTGCCGTCCTCAGGTCAGAGGGTTGGCGATCCCTGTCACAGCTCGTACAGTTTTTCTCCAGTCAACTCGGTTCTGTGCCAGTCTACTGCATTTGTTTACATCTCTTCCATACATTCCTTGATGTTATCACTTCACCTAGTTCTTTGTCTTCCTTGGCTTCTTTCCCCTTCTACTTTCCCTTGAAACATTTACGTCGCCTCAAAACTGAGTATACCATCTTAGATAAAACTAATAATGTAATTATATTGCATCACACTGCTACCTTTCAAAAATGTTATATTTATCAATTTCTTCATCAATAGCCCCATCGTCATAAAAATCGTCAGCCCGCGAACAAAAGTGGTATCTTAAATACAGTTAAAAAACTATAGTATTGAATTATACCAGATAATCCATGAAGCCGTTTATTGTTTCAAATTCTCAGATAATGCCGATTTATGTAATCCAAGCGTTAATTATATATATATACATATATATATATATACCAAAAAGTATAAACAATTTGGAAATTTGATATATTATACGAATTACATATATATATATATATAAAGTCAGGAACTCATAACCTGATGAGCAAAGATTTTAAATGCTCAGAAAGAAAAAGGATTTTTAAAAATAATGAATTATGTTTTGAAGAGGCAAGACGAAACAAATACGGGAAAAACAGAATATAGGCCAAGACAGGGCAAGGAAAGAAGAGTAAGGCTGTAGTCTCGGTCTTGTGACCGACATTGGTTGTTTTACACATATGTTAAGGCCCAACCCTCAGCATTCCCATAACCTCACTCAGAATTACACATATTTACACACAGAGAGTACCACACACACACACACACAAATAAATATATATATATATATATATATTTATATATGTACTAATATAAAGTAAAAAAACGTTTCCATCAGAGCTTCCTCATGTTATAATTTTTGTTTGATTTTCACTTACAACTCTTTCTAAAACTTGTCCAAGAGTCATTAGCTGTTAACATAAAATAATTGCTCATTTAATAAGAACAATATTTTCCCACAATATTTTGTAACTAATTATGTTGACGTAAAATTTACGTTTTGAACAAATCAAAACAAAGTCATTAAGGTGGTTGGTTAAGATATTTCAAAATCAAAACATCTCTGACGATGTTTGCGGGTGAAAACTCGACGGCAGGTTAAGTTCTTTGGTCAGTTTCTATATGACAACGAGGATGTGCCAATTGGCGGGTAAATTCTAGAAAGAGTCTCCTGAACAAGAACACAAGTAACAGAGTGACAGGCAAAGTAGCAGCCCAAAATACAAATGGGACTTGATCATCAATGTAAAAATATTACTTGTGAAAGAAGGTATGTGACACAAATATATCGCATTGACAGAATACGCATTGTATTTAAGACAGATAATTTCCTTATTTGACCTTCTATTTCGCTTGAAAAGTATATTTAATAAAATGGATTATCACGGAGGGAAGAAACGATCGGAGATATCTTTGCATACCCGAGTATTTCCGACGCTTCTTACTTCAATACCTTCTGTAGTCATACCAACACTCAGCTCTAAAAAATAAGGGCAACAAAACAATTAACATATTACTCTGCTAGCATGAAATAAATATTCTCTTTCCAGCAGATAAGGCATAAAAAGTTCACTGTCATTCTTATCTTCAAAATAAACATATAACTGAGTGGACAAAAATAACATTTTCCACAATGAAAATACAAGGATTTCTTGTCTTAAGTCTTCAAATACCAAATTTTTATTCCCTCCGTGATCATTGCACCCATTTGCAAACATGTAAACGTCACCGAAAATGAAGAATATGTTACCTGATATAAATAAAAATTGATTCACCTCCATACCCAAATTGTGCTAAATATTGGTTTGAAAGTTACACAGTTTACCATTAGAAATAACGTACATTATACTACGATTATCCTCTTCTTGTGCTATTTTCATTTTTTGAAAGTGCCCATTCCAAAGCAGAAGTCACCCCTTTATGATATATTCGCTTCCACATGGTGCAATGACAAAAGAGAAAGACATCATAACATCATAAAGCAGAGAAGCTGTGAAGAGCAACCGAAGATACATGTTAGAAAAAAAATTACCTGGGTGTTCCCGTATTCCCTTCTCTATTATGTCCGCAATTTGCTTTAATGCTGGAACATATTGCTTCATCATATAATGACACAACGCAATGTTGTAAGATAAATCTACGAGGAAAATAAGTTGGTTTGTATAGCAATGGCAGTATACTCTGCTTTTGCTAAAAAACTTTAATAGGAAGTGCGCTCTAACATCATACCTTGTGAGATATGTAAAGAGATGACATAAGTAGGCGCAGCTGTATTGTAGCAGTAGTGCTTGTAGAAACAGTTGTAGAGGTTGTAGTATAGTAATAGTAGTAGTATTAGTAGCAGAAATAATAGTAGTGGTTGTAATATAGTAGTAGTAGTAGTAGTAGTAGTAGTAGTAGTAGTAGTAGTAGTAGTAGTAGTAGTAGTAGAAATAGTAGAAATAGTAGTGGTGGGGTAGTAGTAGCAATGGTAGTAGTAGTAGTAGTAGTAGTACTGGTAGTAGTAGTGTGGTGGTAGTAGTACTAGTAGTAGTCGTAGTAGTAGTAGTACTGGTAGTAGTAGTAGTAGTAGTAGTAGTAGTAGTAGTAGTAGTAGTAGTAGTAGTAGTAGTAGTAGTAGTAGTAGTAGTAGTAAGAATAGAAATTGTAGTAGTGTGGTTGTAGTAGTATGTTGTACTGTGTTAAAAATGCTGAGTTGGAACCGGCTGCAGGACTCTAAAAGCATGAGAATTTGAAACTCGTGTTTCCAGCACCATGTTTGCCGATTATGTTAGGCCAAGATCTCTGGTCTTCACCCACGTGAGTACTAAAGTCACACAAGTGTCATCTCCGGCCGCAAAGACACAGGTTTCGAGCTTACCATGTAATATTCTTTTTCCTTTGATGACCTTCACAAGATTGGTACATTAACACTTACGAGTGTAAGGTGACTTTTGTCACTGACCCATCATCTCTGTGCCATACCCCCGTTGATTATTTGAGTTGGTGTGATACCTGGAGACACCAGGTTGTTAGAGGTGGGTAACTAAAAGCCTGCTACTCTCCCTACCCATCCGCTCGAGAAACCTGCATGATTTCTTCCGACATTTCTTGTTTCAACTCGTCGTACTTTACTAAGAGCACAAATATCAGTATTAGATTTCTCCTATTCCCCGCAGATGATGGCAGTTTCCCGTCCTGGTCTTGTTGGAAAAAAGCTGTAATTGATTGCATGACCATTCCAAGCACAAACAATGACAGGCGATTTCTTAGGTATGCGGCAATTACGATAAATGTCAGTTCACCTGGACGCAGTAGCTGAATACAGTCTTCGTCTTCTTCTCCACAGTGCTGTATTGGGTGGCGCATAGGTTGCCCCATAAGTGATAACCTCTTTTCTAATTCAAATTTCTACAATAACGTCCAGGCTGCGTCTAAAATGACTAAACTACCCAACGCAAAGGGTGCATTGCTTGGCAGGAAACCCCAATTGATCGACGGCACAGAAAAGATGATGCAGTGATGACAACCAAAATCGCTGTTTACACGTTAGCCGTTGGCTCGCAAGGAGCTTTCGCACCTTTACCAAATTTCATTTTTGTTTCTCTTTTGTCCACATCAGCATACACTGTCTTGGGAGGGGAAAAACCAAGACCAAAGCGCTCCCTATCCATGAGATAGGCTTAACACTGTCAGACGCCACCCTGGTATTTCAGGGTCTCGGGGTAGACTAACTAGTGCTACACTATGTTCCACGGTGAACTGGAGGTAATTATTGCAAAGGGTTTATATTCCCACGCCGAAACTCCACATTCGGATGAAGTTTTGAGTAAATCCTCAGGGATTAAATTGTTAGTATTATGTATAGATATATAGAATTGACAATCGAAATTTAAGAACATATCATATTAAAACATACCAGCCTGATATCCAAGAATATTCATTGCCGTCGTAAACTTCTGACAGGCATCTTGAAATCTCCCTTCCTAAAAATTCGACCATACAATCAAAGTAATGAAATTCTGGTTTTTCTCTACCAATATTTAAATCAATTTCTTAACTCAAACTTTAAGAATCATTGCACACCATGTTTATGCATTACCATCAAGATTTTCTTTTAGAGGATAAGAAGAGGGTAAAAGTGCAAGGTGTTAAAATTTTGGTTTTCAAGTACTTAAACTTTTGTCTTGAAAAGAGTGCTTATTACTAAAAAACAGTTTTAAAGCGCGCACTCCATTGTGACCCACTGAGTTCAGCCAGGCTAGTTCTTTTCTGCATCAAACAAACAATATGCTATTACTGCACTGTATTTTTTAACGTTTTATCCACGTCTGAACGAACTGCCCCTACAATGCATTATGAAAACACAGACCATGGAAAGTGTAAATATTGTATTGCTTTTAATTTAAAATGCCAGCAACCATTGTAGAAGAAATTTTGGGGACAGTGTTTTATTCTTCCTGTTATGGTTAGTCAAAAACCATGGCTTTGTTAATCAGCTTTGAATACTGCAAGTAATTTCCTCGCTGACCCTTGATACAGTACATTCACACCAGGCACATGCTCAAGATTTTCTTAGAAACGTACTTGCAAAGGGTGAACCCATATTCTGGTACATAATGAATTTTTTTCGCCAAATAACTTGGCAGCTTTTTCCGTTTTGCAGAGAAACACTTTTTTGGGAAAAGACAGAATTTTCTAAAAGGAAACAAGCCAAATTTAGCTTGTTTTCTGTATTAATAATACTTGATGGGCACAAAACCTTCAGCAACTCTGTTGAAACGAACACCAAAATGCTTGCTTAAGAGTTGGTCGTGGGTAAAACAAAATACTGCTCATTTTAGTCTTTTCATAAAGTTAAACAAAACAGCAAAATTGCCATTCTTCGCAGAACAAAAAAGAGTTCACATAATATTCTCAAGGAAGTCAATTGTGCCCACACTGCGTAACTTGTCTAGTGTGAGTTTCCAGGTGATGGTGCGTCTATTTTAACTTGTACAGTTCACATGAAACTGGATTACTGACATTCATGCTTCATTGTATATATTCGCGAAGATAAGGCAAGCATTTCTTGTATTTGTCGTAAAGGAAGGATTAATCGTCTAGAATATACAACTGTGAAGTATAAAAATTTCTTTGGTTGCTTATTGGGCAATTGATGATATTTACCTGCATGGTCAAATTACACTCTGTGAAACACCCATATTTGTAATCAAGGTTACGTACATTATAATTCATCTAAAGAGCATATTATAGTTAGACTCAACCCTCCAATGGTTGTAAACAATCTTTAAATTTTACATGCAACATCATCTTTAAAAAAATTTTTAGCATAAAACTAGTGTAACCTATCTATATGCTTAGAAAAGAAAAAGTGTACAGCTTAATCTTCTACAGCATCTCACTGTTTAGAAAGTAAAAGATACTTTTAAAAATCATCAATTGCCTCACTTGCATCACAATTTCTCACCCAGCAATCGGAAAACAGCCATGCTCCATCACTGCATTACATTACTGAATTCTAGTGGATGTCATTTTGAGTTAACAATACAACTAAAAATGGCTCGATATCCCCTCCAGTTGGAGTATAACACGATACAAATAAAGAAGAATCCCAGTCGAGCACTGACTTTCAATTCTTACCCATTTCTTTAGCCAAAAACCAACAACTCAGAAGAGAAACAAATACAAAATAGGTACACATTTCAAAATACCGTATCACTGATGCTACGATGCAAGCAGACCGGTATTTTATGGATGTAAAATGTGTTGATTAAGTTCTTAAGGCGTATGTTACAGTTGACCCTAGGAGTATTTGCAAAGATAGTTTCATCTTCCCTATTTACTAAGAGAGATATATTTTATTTCATTGTATTATATCATATTATATTATATTATATTATATTATATTATATTATATTATATTATATTATATTATATTATATTATATTATATTATATTATATTATATTATATTATATTATATTATATTATATTATATTATATCATTTCATTTTATTCATAGGCTTCCTCTACAAATGATGGCATACCCGGGAAAGACAAGGCCTTTAAACGTAAAGATCTATACCGATTACAAAGAAATGTTTTCAACGTGGTAAGATGGGAATGTGAAAGCGCCCTAAGAAGTAAGATGAAAATAAAAATCACCGGAGATCCCATAAACATTAAATGTTGATAGTATTAGCGACGTTATAAGATACCCAAGACCCCGTTGGCATAATTATGCTTAAAGTGTTGGAAAAATAAGTGGACAAAGATCAGTATCTCTATTGTGTTCAATGTAACCAAGATTGAGTTTGTCCAAGAAAGACCTGGCAGAAGGTGGTCATGTTCGCTTTAAAATACATAAAAGTACCTAACAACCTAGTGTTTAATAAAGATGTATAGAGAAATGCCACGAGAAACATTGCAAAAACTAAAATATATTCAAGAAATGCATTTTAAAAGTGTAGTAATAAGGAACAAAGACATTGAACTGGATAATAAGTTCAAAAAGTCACCATCTTCAAAGGTAACCTAATTATTATTATTTCTAATTATTATTATTATTTCTATCTTTATAGAGGATGATACAATTCAGTTGTTTACAATAAAAATATAACAGACACTGCTGTCAACATGTGTCCTCTTTTGAGAGAGAAAAAGTATATAAAATTAAAAACTAAATAACAAATAACTTAAAAACCTCGTCCCCAGGGCCTCTCTCTCACTTCCTGACATTCAAAAATGCCAGGAAAGCCGAGAGGAGGCCCTGGGAACGAGGATGAAAAATGAGTTGACTGAAAATAAAATAAAACTGGAAAGAAAAAAGCTATTAAAAATAAATTTATTTCTACATATATACAAGTTAAAAAGTTTCATTAAAATATCTCGCTCCCAGGTAATAAAATGATCTAATTTGAATTTTGGCTGTTATAGTTTCTTCAAATTGTTTCGTGTATTCATGCTGTGATTTTGTACTTCGAAATAGTTTTGGAAATTGCAACAACTTTGCCACTTAAACAATTTGGAACCAACTTGACTGTGTGATCTTTCACCGTTTTCTGAATGGATGGCACACTTTTCCCGATCATCCGTTTAGCTCTCTTTTCAATGGACAGTATTTTCTGTGACTGTGTACCTGCAAAATGCAAGTTAACAGATAGCATGTACGTTAATATCGGCAAAATTGTTGACATAAATATTTTCATAGCTGCTTCTTGATTCAGATAATGACGTAGTTTGGATAAAGAAACAGACCTTGTAAAGTGTCAGTCCCATTATCTAGGCTTGGCGTGGTATACCTATAGAAAAAAAGTGGCCTTGTAGCACTACCCAATGCGAAACAACTCATATTTTTACCTAACAGTTTAGATCCTTTTAATAGTACTAAATCTACCTGATTAGTATATATCCTAGTCTCCTTTTCTATTGTCACAATAAAAGGCCATAGTTACTTGAGTTTCTATTTTGAGTTTGTTACGCATGGACGGCAAAGAAAAACTAAAACAAGCTTTTTTCACCTCGGTACCACAGCAAGTAACTTTTCTGTAGGAAACAACTGTTAACGCGACTCTAGCACCAGGTAGCAACTCACTAGCACATAATCAATACAGTAAGTATATTAAAATTCACAAAGGTATTAAAAACAAGCTCTCGACTGCCATAATATTAAAGCACCTTATTTTTCTTTCTAGTACCGAGGTACTCTTTTTTACTTCGCTTTTCTGGTTCTTTTAAGGTCTTTTATATTAGAAGATTTTTTGGTACCTTTTAATCTTTATTTCTTCCCTTCGAATGGAATATACGGACACAGAAACAAATTGGGCGCAGCATTTCCATGGGCGTGGCCAGGGTACGAACTGTCAACTTCTTTCATGGTAATCTGTTGATATAACTACTCGGTTACTACTTCACTAATACTTTTTCTTCTTCTTTCGGCTTTTCACTTTAGGGGTCGCCACAGCGGACTATCGCTCTCCACCTCTGTCTGTCGGTGGTGTCCTCTGCAGAGACTCCAACCACCTTCATGTCCTCGTTAACCGAGTCAGAGAAACGTTTCTTCGGTCTCCCACGCTTCCTCTTTCCTAGTGGTGCCATTCCCACGTCACTAATACTAATTGGCAATTATTAAAACCAAGAAAAAAAATATTTTAACCAATGTGATGAAGGAGTGAACATAAACTTTGTTATTAAGAAGTACCATACTCAAAAATTAGCGTTGTGTCAGCTGAGCTAATTACCTTAAAAAGAAGGCATCCTTGATTAACTTCCGTATCAGGGTCATCTGAGGGTAGCTGCTCAACAAGACTCTGTCAAGAGAAATCAAAATGAGAAAGGTAAAAAATGGTTATCAGGTCTGTTATTATTTTCTTACTTGTTGATTTTCAAAGTTAAACCAAACTGCAAAAATATCTGTTAACTACGGCAACATATCGCGAAATCATTTATTTCATAACGTTACCTGTCCTCCTTTCTTCTTTTACTTCATCACCACATATGTTTCCCCCTTGATTCTTTCTTATAGATATATTTGTAAGTACTCAGCAGAGTTGGCTGACCTAGTTCTTTTTTCTCTTGTCAGTAAAAAATAAGCTTCATACTTTAGTCTCGGTATTTTACTTTTTACCTGTGATAAAGTAAAGGTCTTTATGCCAAAATCTTTCTCCCTCAGAGCTACACGGTTGTGTAAATCCTCTCCCCTGTGCCATCTCCAACTTCCATTCTTCATATCTATGATCTTGACAGATTTAAGCTGAAGGTACACCTTTGCCTTCTGCGAAAATTCTCGTACCTTGAAACAAAGTTAAGACCGTGTTCGTTTTCGTATTCTGCCATGTGTGATGTGACATTAACAAATAACCCCTCATAATTATGACAATTTCTCGATTGAAAATACCAGCCCTCGACACACTGTTTGGTCGCCATTTAATGTCAAATTTTTAAAACAAATTTACAATGGAAAGCTATTTACCGAACTGTAACAAGGAACATACCTTAATGGATAGCGCAGTGAAATAGAACAGTCCAAATATATCGCAAAATTAATTATCTTTGTCCTGTTTGATCTTCTTTTACATTATTCAAATTGTATGTTACTTACTGACATTAGACATAAAAATTGAAACTCTACTTTTTCGTTTTCATTCCAGCCATCCGTCTTAACCGCTTAACCGGTTGTATGTTAAATTACGAAGGGGAAAGGTATGACATGGTAATAATACGCCATAACCTACCTTTACACACGCTAAAAAATTCAACGGCAGCGAAAAATTTCATGAATAATTTTATAAGTGCTATCGGCCACAACTGTCTTTTGCCGTCGAAAAATAAGGCAGGTGCCGGTCATGATCTTTGTAAAAACTAATCAGGTTGGGCACTCTAAACTGATTACGTTTTCCTGCTATTTCTTGATACGTACTCATTTTTCTCCGGTTTTTAAAGCCTGGTCGGTACAAATACGTACACTTTTTTAGAAAATATCTGCTGTTTTCTGTTGTAAGTATTAGAAAGCCGCGGGTGTCAACAAAAAAGGTTAACAAATTTTATGTTACAGAGCAAAGGAATGAAATAAAGCAAAACTTTGACGATTACTGTTAACTCTAAAAATCGATAAAGTAAAGTATAAATTGCAAAGAAAAATTCACAGTATGTATGTTCTCCAGCTTGCTCAGCTCAGGAGATACAAAAATCAGTGCTTGGACCAAGTTTACAGTTGAATTAGCCCTTTTTAAGCTTTTTAGCTGGACGCGTCAACCTGATTGACGTCGAATATGAAAATGCATCTTTTCTTCCTGTTTTTTGGTTTTTGATCCATACTAAAAGTATTTGTACACAAGCTCATGGTATTAACCAATTCAAAATTTCTGGGGCACGCTAATGCAGAGGTGGCATGTTAGTACTTAGACATTTTTGCAAAAATATCAAAAACAAGTCAGGAAATATTTCAAAGAATAAAAAACTTAAAACATTAGTAACCTCTGTCTCTTTTTACCAGCTTGGGCTTTTACCTGAAAATAAGTATTTCTACATACCTTTGCTCCTGGTATATCATCTTCACCGTACCGGATTGCTGCCTGAAGTTTAACAACCTGTACACCAAAAAGTAAAAACGAAATAGCTACGCCTACTAAAGTTGTTCCCAAGTCATTTACAATACAATGAATGAAATCAATAAATGGGTGTCCAATTATAGTCACTTCATGGATCGCTTCAAAACGTTATCCTATATTCTTCTTCCAAGAGGCTACAACTGCACTTGATTTAAGTGCAATTTGACAGATGCCTTAACCTTCTACCCATCACTGGAATTAAAAGAACTAAACGAATTACTTACCGATATTCTGTGATCTTGTGACCACTGGCGACTAAGTAATGTCATAGGTCTCAAGCGTTCGTCATTTGTAGCATGAGTCCAACTGCGAATTTAACTCTGTTGTGTTTACTATGTCGTCCGCACTCCTTTCCCGGAAAAACTCAGCCTCTACATATTTCCTCTCTTCAAAATACATTTCAAAAACCTTATCTAATTTTCATATTTAACAGTAATACTCTTTTTACGTCTATTCTTTTCTCCACTCGTTGATTTGTTAAAGTCTTTAAACTTTTTGCCTGTTTGTTTACTAAAAGAAATTAGGGATGGAGTTTCGTATGAGATTCACACTTTTTAAAGTCAGAACCCAGTTTAGTGTTTACTTGTTCGTAGACTTTTAATTTATTACTAAGGATAATGTTTTATATGCGAGATGAATTACTTTCCGCTTTCAAAAGCTATGATAGCAAGCAAGATACTTGGACTATGTAAAACAAAATCATGAGTAGAAGTAAAAATGGGCTAAGAAAGGAAGGTAAGGAAGCAAGAATAAATTAATCACGATAAAGAAATCAAAGACCAATGACAGAATAAATATTTGTCTTGTATCACGAGAAAATTCTAATAAACAAGTAAAATACAACCCATTCTAAGGAAATACAAATGTTTAAAACATCAAGGAAGAACAAATGATCTGATATTTGTCATTTTTTAGGCATCAGACAAAAGTTATTAAAAGGGAGGAAATACCACGGTCTCAAATTGTAGGAAAATGTTTTACTTTAAGGTATGAAAAACTTGCGTTTTTCTACATTCTACACGTTAAATTTTCACATCAAATTAAAAGCAAAATAATATTGAGATAATAAATTAAGCACACAATAATTCTAGTTTTTTTATATTTTCTATCATTTTCTAACCTAAAATGAAATTAAAATGTTATAATTAACAGTCATTTGATTTCATCATATGCAAGCAACACAAACTTGTCTCAGATATTGTTGTGTGGGTAAATTTTACTACCATCACTGAATAATATTGATCTGTTATTCCTACTCAAATATTATCCACAAAACCTTAACATTGACTAGCTTAAGCCTTGCTAGATTAAGTTCACACATGTATCACACATCACCAATGTTGGATTTCTTTACATCTACTACAACTTACAGCTTGCATACATAGGGCAGGTGAGGTCCATAAAATAGTTCCTTTTGATGAGGTGGAGTATTGCTGGATTAAGTCTATACATGTAAAACAGCTCATGGTAAAACATTCTACAAATAAGGTGTCCATGAAAAAACAAATGATATACATTGCAAAGGTGAAATGGTCAGGGATTTTGTTCACAATTGTAAAGCATTCAAATTTAATTCTCCCCTCATCCCCACCCACCTCTCCTTGGCTGCATGGTATATGCTTTACTTACTAACCTTTTATTTTATCAAGTGTGTGCTTTCTTTACAATTTCCTGGTACAATTTTGTTTAGCTCCTTGCTTTTTCTCCTTTGGTTTTATCCTTTCTAGCCTCTAACACCAATTCTCAGTTGCTGCTTTTTTTGCCCCAGGTCATCTCTTTATTGCTCCCATGCAGTCCTTATGTTTTGGCAGAGCTTCGCATCAACAGGGTCATGCTTTGGATCCTTTTATTTAGAGAACTCTAGAGCACCTTTTCCTGTGGGTCCAATGCCATACTTCACAGTATGGGTAGCTGAATATGTATGGACTAGTTGACAAATAATATCTTTCATAACATTAGAACATCTTCAATTTGAGGTCCCTGTAAACAACTCATGAGGACAAACGCCATCTTATACAGAAAGCAGGAGGGGGTGCGGAAGTTGTGCAAATGCTTATACTTACTGGGAGAAAAAAGAAGCTTTTAATTCTTTGTCTCCAGTTAACCACACTGTAACGCAACAACATTTAGTTAATTACAATAATCAAAATAATCTTCCAAATTATAAGCAAACTATAGGACGCCAGAATCATGAACCAAGTACAATGACTAATATCTTACTTTACTCTGCATAGCTTGACTCTCAATCTGGTAAGAAACTTTCATTGCATCCTGAGCGTTAAAAGCTTTACAGTGAGCCTAAAATCAAGAGTTTAAACATAGTTTATACCAACAGTAAGGACAAGAAAGTAATAAACTACGGCAACAAAAAGAATACACTGCAACATTCATACTTACAGTAATAATATTGTAATTTACAGACAAAAAGCAACGTTTGTAATTATAATATCCCATTTTTTCATCAGTTGAGATATAATACCGCACAAACGTTCCAATTTAATAATATATCACCCCCAAGATTTTGGAATAAACAAAGGAATTAATATGCTTTGTTTCACTTCACCCCCTCATCCAAATGATCTTGCTCTCTCGATATATTTTCACCCCTCCTTTCTCCTTTCCCTGTCTGTGCTGCTATCCACTTTTTCTGCCTACGGTGGATTGTGCTTAAACATGAACAATGCCTTTCTTCCCCTGCTCTGTACAGCTTTATTAAGTTCATCTATGGTGATGTAAGGCCAATTCTTAACATTGCAAGTAGTTAAAATCACCCATAGTGAACAGGTGGTCTCATTTTAGTATAGTCTGTACCAAATTCTGCACTTGATCACCAAGCCTAATTTATTATTGTGTCATCATGTTCTTAAGTTGGGAAATGGAACTGAATTAGAACAATTTTAGAGAACTCTACCTTAATTGTTAGCATACAGAGTAATAGGTTAGATTGGTCATCATCAAGTGGTACATGTGAATTGTGTACAAGAAATCCTACCCAATTTGACAGTGACAACTTATTAACTGAAAGAAATATTTCATGTGTACTTTCCTCCAGGGTTTCTGTGTTCCATTCCTCGACTTTTGTCTCTGAGAACCCTATGATGCTCCAAATGAGATTATATAGTTCACGAATTGCGGTGTCTAGTGCTTTACTATAGCATGTGTACTACAGCATGTGATTTGATTTTCCTCTGTTCTTGTGTCATAGGCTGCTGATGTGCCCCAGTTTGCCACTGTGACACAACTCTGGATTGCTGATCTGCCTTCCTGTCTGCATGTCAAGGGTCCAGAGTTTGCTCCTTCTGGGAATCTGAGGCCGTTAACAAATCATTTCCATTTTTGTTTTAAGGGCCTACTTTTCTGTGTTGGCTTTGAGCTAATTGGAAAAAGGGTACTTATTCTGAGCACCACATTAGAAAATTGTATCACTGGGCTGTTGAGGTTCTTCCCTCTGTTCTGTTGACCAGGCTGTACCAAGCTACAGTGATTATTGGTAGCAGTGAGGCAGTTGTCACTGATCTGACAAATGAACTAAATGCAGTAGATGGCCATAAAAGGACTAGCTTTTTGAACCGTACATGCCCTCCTGCTCCTGCAGGGCATAGTTTTCTGCCAGGGTTAGCCTTCCCTTAGCCTTTGACAGCACAATGTCAAACTATAAGGAAGTAGTTTCAGACCAAAATCCTGGTTGGGGCAGGCTCACAGCAACTAAATCTTGCCCAAGAGTGAGTTTGAGCTGTGCAGAGCAGAAGTAATTCCACTCCCTGAGGCTAGAAAAGCCCATATGCTATATCAGCCTGCATATCCAGATAACCCTTTCTGTAGTTATGGGCAAAAATATTTAACAGAAATGAACTTAGATATTGGTATTTTGATACACATCAAGTGTTAACTAACTTATTGCCAGATCTGTCACACAAAATCAATATATATATTCAAAATATCAATGGATGTAGAAAATGACAGAATGTAAAACCTATATATTAATTTAATTCCTCTAATGACATTTAAGTATAGAAATCTAATACTCCTTTTTCAATGTGTAAAACATAAAACTAAGAAGACAATTTTACCTGGCATAGATACAATTTGTATTCTTCAACCTCAGGGAAAAGCTTTGTAAGCTGATCATAGCTGAAATAAAAAAACCATCAAAAAATTAATGCAACAGCACTAAAGGAAGAAGAAGTGCTCATTCTGTCCAAAACGTTCTGCCACAATTGATTTGTTCCATTTTATTTAGCTTGCCACATTAACCACTATCTTGTAATGACACAGAATGGTGTGTTTACATTGTTTAATGCTATGCACACACCCTTTATTCAAACTACAACCAATCTTTTTTCTTTATTGGAACTTAATCAATATTTCTTGCAATTGCTATAGTGAAAACTACAATTGCCATTGTAAAACAAGTTTATTTGATGTTATATCCTCCAATCCTAGCTCCTCTATTTTTTTCTAACACTCTTAATACCACTTCACTGTATAAGTGAGGGAAGTCAAGTGACAAAAATACATGCTTGCCTCACCCTTACATTATTCTTGATCAATTCCCTCAATTCACTATCCACTATGACACAGACACTTAATGTCAATGGAGACTTAGTATGAGTGAAAGATCTTTTTACCTACAAAATCTGTAAACAAATAGCCATATTTCTCATAACAATTCTGTTACCCTCCATCCCCACTTACACCTCCAGATGACTGTTTGAGTGTCTTCCACAGGTCCTATCACTGCAGTATTTTTTCCACTTTGTTTACAATATTGATATTCACTTGGTAAAGACTTGGCATATCAAAATATAATGTTTTGTTCTTTGCTGATTCAAATATTACAGGCAACTGCTTATATAATTCTAATCTTGCATTACATGGGCAATGGAAGGGAGAGCTTTAGGGGCTGCAGTCATCAACTTTTTGCTGTTCTTTATTTTAAGCATCAGGATTAATGCATAAAACGTTTTTTGGTATAACTGTAACATTGTGCAAAATTTGATGCAAAAATACCTTTTTGATGATTTCAGGTATGGGGAATTGAAAAATATGCATATGGTACCAAAAACCCTGGTTATTGCAATAGTCAATAGATCTCATTTCATCCCCTTTCTGTGCATTGCTCTAATACTGTATTTTTTCTTCAGCTACTCCATTGTTTTTTGCTAGATCATATATAACCACATCAGGTAGTTGTTTGTTGTGTAGGTAAGTATATACATAAATAAACTGAGTAATACAAATACCTTTTAATGGTTGGTACTATGCAGCATAATATTTATAGAGTTGATTTAATGATATTTACTGGTGGGGGCTGTATGTAAGTGTGCTTTGACTTCTTGTGTGGGTTTGTTTGAAAATTAGCAAATATCAACAGAATATTTTTACATCTCATTGCAAGACAGCTCCCCAAGTTCTGCAAACTTCATGAAAGGTTCACGAGATTGGAAACAGGAAAAATGGAGGGAAAATGTAACAAATCATCAAATGAACAACAAAAACATCACATATTAAAGAAACAACATCAAACTTATCATGTCCTATGTTCAACTACTGGCTTAAGGTGCAGTGGAAATTGCACAACATCAAGCATCATCTATAAACCAATAACAATAAGCTCAAAGAAACAAAAAAGCTCATGAAAAACAATACATATGGAATTATTCTAATTAATGCCAACAGTGATAACAAAATTTTGACCTTCCAGAGGAGGGGTTTTAATTAGAGGGAGTGCTTAAAAGCTCACCTTTTACTTTCAAATTTCTCCTAAAATATTTTTAGAACAAAATTTTTGAGACAACTATAAAAACATGGCAAGACCAGCAGTGAAGGTGTTGCTCTTGTCATGTGCCAGTGCTGCATAGAATAAGTTTCTGGAAAGCATGGTTCCTCTCCTGAATTAATAGAATACAACTGATTTTCTATGGGATTGCTGAGTAGGAGTACATGCTCAGTACATTCATGTCTGAATGTAAGAACTGAATGGGCATGTGCATCTTGAACTATTAAATATAACCTATCACCTTTTGAATGATGAGACAAATATTGAGTAGAAAGCAGTTGTGACTGGCAAAATAAAAAGAGCAGGGGCATTAGTAAGAATATTTACCATACATGGGTCTGGTTGGTGGAAATAAAATGAAGTTACAGGAAATGAAGATACAGGAAATGAAGATAAGCCCAATATGAACAGCCATACAACCATTATATATGGTCAAAGCACAGTAATGTCTGCAATGAAAATGTTGTTTCATCTTCACAACTATCTCAGGGATCAATAACAACAGTAAAAGTGTCAAAAATAAAGGCCACAGCATCATGGCAGGGCTCACTGCCTCCAGATCATAAACTCTTTTCCTTGAATATTTTATGTGCTCAAGAGATAATCTCTCAGATTAAACTTGATTAAACCAGATTAAAATGACTGCAATTATCAGACCATCAAATTCAAATCGTATTTAATTCAAAAAGGAGGAGGTATCAAATGTGATATTTGGTGAACCACAAAGTGGGGCAACAAGATGGAATATGGAATATATGATATTTACTGGCATAGTTATTGATTATTATAGGTATTAAAAATACAATACAATAGATATCACAATGGAAGACAAAGATTTGGAGACCAGTGGTGTTGCTGAAATTCATGCTGGTCATGTTGAGCATGACCAAAATTTCCATGCAAAAAGAAAGTCTAATTTTCTATTGTTTCTCATTTATAAAAATACTTTTATACAACTGTATCCTTGTGCCTTGTCATACTCAAATCTGACATCAGGACGTAATATAGAGTTCCTAAAAAAATCATCACTCTTTTTAAGTGTAATACAGTACTCACACCTGCATGTGATTTGGGGTTAAATCCCAAGCTGATTATTTAGTTTAACAGGAAGTTAATAAACTAGTTCACTGGCTGGTCAAGCACAATTTCTAGAGCAAGACTTTGTTATTTTGCTGTGGATAATATGGAGAGTACTTTGGTAGATATAAAGTGACTTGATTGGCTTATTTGTCTTTATGATCCAACAGTTCGGAATGACATGATCCATTGTTATCCTATTTCTTGAGGTGGTTGAATGCTCATTAATTACTTTATCTAAGCAAATTTGTTCTTAACATGGATTTTTATTTTCAAGGCAGGTTGGAATACTATGAATTCTACAGCTTAAATTTTTAGCTACTAATATTGTGGTTCCAGTAAGGAGTAATTTGCATAAAAATTAATGGAAACTTGAGCAAAAGGAAAGTTTTGACTTATTTCTTAACTCTGCTTCACATGTCCCTACTTTCATCATGCTTAGACCTTGTCATTATGTTGTAATTGAATAATCATAACTAAAAGTAAAGTACCACCAGCTTTACCCTTTTCTATGTGTTTTAGAGTTTACATTTTCAAAATTAATTTGCCTGGAGGATTTGGTGCCCAAACTGGAGTTCTGTGCCATTTGGGGTATCTTAGTAACTCCAAAATCTCATGACATGGGCTCTCTCACATTAAATGCCTTCATTAACCCCAACAGCACTTATTCTGTATCATTGACAGCACAATTGTCATTTAACAATGGGTTACACCACTCTCTGTCTGTCTGTCTGTCTGTCTGTCTTTTCCAATTTTCCACCTTTTGTTCTTTTTTAATTTTGTACCCTAAAGGTCAAGAAATAGATTTACCCGTGCTTTACAGAGTTTTGTGGTTTAATTGTAAATAAACTGCATCTCTCTCTTTCCACCACATCTCTGTGGCTTCTTTTTTTTCTTGTTTTCGTTAATTGTCCAACATTCACTGCCATATGTCAACACTGGAATTACATAGCTACTTAAAATCCTTTCCCTCAATGCTATCAATAAGCTTCTGTTCTTTAAAATATATTCGAGTTTTGCAAATGTGTATTTTGCCATACCGATTCTGTGTTTTATGTCTTTGTCACATCTGCCATCAGAAGTAATTAAACTTCCTAGGTAGTTGAATTTATCTACTTGTTCTACTTCTTCATTGTCTATTATGAGCTTACAGACTTTTCCAATTGCATATTCTTAGAATAAATTCACTGTATAAATTGAACAAATTTGGCAAAAAGACACATTCCCATCTCACTCCTCTCTTGATTGACGTGTACTTGCTGAACTCTCTGCCAATTCTAACACACACACACACTCTGCTCCCAATACTGATTTTGAAGAATTCTGTCTGTTCCCTCTATCTAAACTTTGTAGAATGTTCATTAAGACATCATGTTTGACTCTATCAAATGCCTTTGTATAATCCAGAAAACATAGGTAAATATCTTGTTTAACCTTGATAGCTCATTCACTTAATCTTCTTAGCATGAAAATTGTGTTTCTGGTGCCTGTGTCTTTCATGAAACTGCACTGCTCTTCACCGATTTCTGGTGTAATCTTGGACCGAGCTCACTTCATTACTATTCTGAGAATTAACTTTGTCACATGACTCATGAGACTTAAAGTTCTGTGAAGCTCACATTCCATCATGCCTTGTTTTTTAGGAAGGGTTAAAAAAACTGATTTTGTGATTAACTATCTCAGTCAACTTTCTTGTGCCAATGTCACCTGCTTCCACCAGGAGTTCAATAACAATGGTATCTAGACCTAGTGTTTTACTGAATTTCATCTTCTTTAAAGCTGCTTTGACTTCTGACTTGAGAATTGGTGGTCCATCAATAGACTTCCTGATTTTAGGCATGTTTCCTCTACAATCGTGAAAGAGATCTTGGATGTATTCACTTTATCTTTCTAAAATCTTTTCTTTCTTTAATATAACACTTCCATCCTTGGTTTTAATCCATCCTGAAGATGAGCAGCACTTTTTCCCTATAACTTTGTCAATATGCCTGTAAATTTTATGAGTGTTCTTGTTGATATCAGTTTGTGCTTTTTCACATAGCCCATTGAGCCATTCTTCCTTGGCTTCTTTGCATCTGCACTTTATGTTGCTATGGAGTCTTTATAATCTTATTGGTGTGATCAAACACCTTGCACCTCTCTTCCATGAGATTTAGAATATCATCTTTTATCTATTTTTGTTGTTTATTCTTCTTGACTTTTGGCAATTTCTCATTAGCTGTGCTCACCAAAACACCCTTAAATATATCCCACTTTGAATATTCCATATTTTGTAGCTCTTGGAATTGGTTATAGACCGTGATTTCATATGAAATTTCAATTTCAGAGTTTTGTTCTGAGAAGCTCATACTGAAGTTTGGTTGCATGTGCTGATTTTACTACCCACTTACATCTAAGCTTTATGTTGCATATAACTGGAATGTGGTCACCCCAAAAATCAGCTCCTTGGTAAGCTCTACATAGAGTAACTGCACATTGAAACAGTTTTTTGATGGTAATATAGTCAATCTGGTCTCCAAGTCCATAGCCATCTTGGATGTAGCTGGAACATCATATTAGTGATAAATTGACTGTTTTCTTTGTACCACCTAACCAATTGATGCCCCCTCTCATTCTGTTCCCCAAGTCTGTATTGACCAACCATCATCCCATTTGACTGATTTCCAACTTTGGTGTTGAAATCTCCCATAATGACAGAAACCTCTTGGGAGTTACAGAGTTTGTTGGCCTTTTCCTAATTATCATAAAACTTGAGTGTATGCTTGTATGAATGAGAATTTGAAAGGATTTTCATCCATCTTTAAAAGCAGTACTCAACTGGAAATTGGATACCAACCACTTATGCTAGATGATACACTGGAGTCAAGAATGAAGGCTACTCCCAGCTAATGTTCTCTCCTCCATGTATATGATTCTGTATCTGTCTGAATATATTTCATTGCTTCCTGTCCATCTAGTTTCACATACTCCCATTACATTTACCTTTGACCATCTCATTTCTTGCTTCATGTTGTCTNCCTTTTCCTGATTATCATAAAACTTGTCGACTTCTTCTTCTGTCCTCACTGTAGTATGAGTGTATGCTTGTATGAATGAGAATTTGAAAGGATTTTCATCCATCTTTAAAAGCAGTACTCAACTGGAAATTGGATACCAACCACTTATGCTAGATGATACACTGGAGTCAAGAATGAAGGCTACTCCCAGCTCATGTTTCTCTCCTCCATGTATATGATTCTGTATCTGTCTGAATATATTTCATTGCTTCCTGTCCATCTAGTTTCACATACTCCCATTACATTTACCTTTGACCATCTCATTTCTTGCTTCATGTTGTCTAACTGACAACTCTGTAGCAGCATTTGTACATTCCATTGTTCCTTGTTTGTTGCTGACAGATGTTTGATGACAACCAAAGCTCACCTGTTGCACATGAGCATTCATGCTGGGCAAAGGATTACCATTGACTGTGATCCTATTAACACCAGTTGCTGTGTTGTGATCAGAGAACCATGATTGTGTTGGGCAAAGATTAAGACAGTGGTTTGCCATTGCCTGCTATCTTCACAGTGCCATGTTCATAATGGCAGTGGTACCTAGCCATTGTCTGTACATCCAGATCTTCCACCTAGCCACTTGTGTTCCCAAGCCATTGATCGTGGGTGTGATTCATCCACCTTGAGTAGCATCCATCACCCTGCTGCCAATGACTTCACCATAATCCTGGCATTGGAGGCATAATGGGTGTCACATCTTGCCCAAGGGTGACCGAAACTATACATTGTTGGGTCGGATCATTCATTTCTTAAGACCTCCTGGCCCACATACCCATTGCACTACTTCTGGAGACTAATTACTAAGTAGTCATAGGAAGTATTACAGAATCTCAGACTTCTAATATAAATAGAAAGGCATGGCTACTGGTATTTTTAATTCAGCATAATCTAACTCTTGAACATGGTGAAACTATTGAACTTGGCCTGATACTGCTAGTCTTTCATAAGTTACAGTTTGATAAAAAATGTACAACCTGGTACCTAACGTGTCTATTGAATTGATTTATCAAGTTGTTTATCAAAATATGTAAAGAGGACTTGATGCAAAATTTACAAACAATAAAAAAAGCATACCATTCTGCTGCATTTGCAAAGTCTTGCATTTGAAAGTAACAATAGCCCAGTAGAGAGAGTGCTGCTCTTGACTGAAAAAAAGTATTACCAAAATGATTACTAGTACTAGCCAACTGATGTTAAATAAATATTGAAGTATACATAAATAGAAGCTTTATTTACAAAACTTATGATCAATATGCATTTAAAATTTTACAAAAAAATGAAGAACCTTATCAATTTCTCTAGAAAGTGAGTAAATTGGATCATTAAGGCAACCAGTAACATTATTTTGTATGGTATACCAGTGTACAACTATATGGTAACAGCATTGTAGCTTATTTTCCTTGGGTCTACACCAAGTCAAAACTCCTAAGTCACATAACTTGTAAGCTGTAATTAACAGCAGTTTAATGATACCCCTAGTCATATTGGTAGTGGGATGCGTGCATGCATGCATCAACAGGAGAACTAAGATGCCTCCTTCCCTCTGCTAGTCTGTGGGCGATCCTTAGGCAAGATCTAGTACCCACTAAGCCTCCCTGCCAGGGTCACGGTGAAGTCATTGGCAGCAGGATGATGGATATCATACAAGGCGGAAGAATCTCCAGCAGATCAATGGCTTGGATGTAAGCGGTCGGGTGGATGATCCAGATAAGACAACGGTCAAGCGCAACAGGCCATTTACAAGGTGGCACTGCGGTCAGAAGTGGACTTGAGCCCCACTGACTACGATAGCTCAATGTGAATCTTAGCAGCTTATTATGGATAGTACAACTAACAGCACCAGGGTTAAAGCCCCTGCAAACAGCATTGATAGAAATCACCAGCCTTCTAATTTTAGAGCAAACATGACGCTGTCTACTCAAACCAATGTTGGAGGTAGGCAGCTGATCAGTGATTCTCAATCAAATGCACATACATATAGTAGGATCCCAAGTAGCAGATTTAATATGAGGAAGAAAGTGAGAATCGGAACGTGGAACGTTCGATCACTATATCAGACTGGAGCTTTGGCACAAGTATTACATGAAATGGAAGACAGTACTACGAATATCCTTGGACTATGCGAGTCCAGGTGGCCAGGAAATGGTCATTTTAAAGCCAATTCAGGCGAATTAGTGATCTATTCCGGTGGTAAAGATCATCAAAGAGGAGTAGCTGTGATTGTAAATAAACACCTCACAAAGGGCACCTTTCAATACAACCCGGTATCAGATCGAATATTAATAGTAGAAATAGCAGCCAAACCATTAGATCTAACCATAATACAGGTATATGCTCCGACATCGGCATCGTCGGAACAGGAGATAGAAGACTTCTATAACAAACTACAACAAGCAGTTGACACATGCTCAAAGCATAGCTTCCTGATAGTTCAGGGAGACTTCAACGCAAAAATAGGAGAGAGAAGGACAGATTCTGAAGCTGCAGGAGTATGTGGTCTAGGGGAATCAAACGATAGAGGAGACAAACTGTTGGAATTCTGCCAATACAACCAGCTAGTTATTACCAACACCAAGTTCAACCACCATAAGCGTAGACGTTATACATGGACATCACCGGATCATAACACACGAAATCAAATAGATTTTATTTTAGTTAGGAAACGTTTTCAAACGTCAATACTAAACTCCAGAGCATACCCCGGCTACGACTGTGGTTCAGACCACAACTTAGTTGCTGCAGATATTAGGCAGAAGTTTAAAGTTTTGCGTCCGAAAACACAAAGTCAGCTTCTAAACTTAAATTCTCTTAATGAACCCAATTGTAAAGCAGAATATGACATATCGATAGCAAACAGATTCAGCGTACTACAAAATCTGGATGACGAACCAGTGGAAGCCCTGTGGGAAACGGGGAAAGAAACGATACTTTCAGCTGCCCTGGAGGTAGTAGGAAAACAGAAGATGAGACCAAAGAAGCCTTGGGTAACAGATAGATCTATCGACTTAATGGATAAAAGAAGAAGTCTAAAGTTGAAGAAGTCAATCGGAGAAGCGCACTTAGCTGAGTACAGGAAGGCAACTGCAGATCTGCAAAGACAACTGAGAGTCGACAAGCAAGCATGGCTTAATGAAAGATGCAGTGAGATAGAAAACGACTTGTCCCGACATAATACGGCTACTGCATACAAAACTATCAGACAGCTCAATAAAGGTTTCAAACCTCGCCAAAGAAATGTAATCTCTGAAGAAGGTGTGGTATTAACAAATATGCAAGACATACTTAAGCGATGGAGGGAATATGGGGAAGCACTTTTCAAAAGGGACAATGCTCCAGCCCAAACTCAAGACTGGAATGCAGACGAGCTACTGCCTGCTATTACAGAGAGTGAGGTGCGAGACGCCATAAAGCGGTTGCCAAACAGAAAAGCAACCGGAAGTGATGGAATACCGGCAGAATTATTGAAAGCAGGAGGGAACACAGTTGTGAAGTTCATGACACAATTATGCAACAAAATAATAACTGAAAATAAGTGGCCGAAGGACTGGACGAGATCAGTTTTCGTGCCTATTCCGAAAATCGTTGGTACAAAGAAATGTGAAGAACATCGTACAATATCATTAATCAGTCATAGTAGTAAGATTCTATTGCGCATTCTGCTCAACAGAATCCAAATAAATGCAAATATGGAAATAAGCGAAAACCAAATGAGTTTCAGACCTGGTGTAGGAACCAGAGACCAGATTTTTAACCTGAAAGTCATCGCGGAAAAGGCTAGAGAATATAAACAACCTATATACATATGCTTTATTGATTACAGTAAAGCTTTTGACTCCGTTCAACATAATAAACTGTGGAAAACTTTAATTGAACTTAATACACATCCTCAAATAGTTAAAATTGTGAGCACTATGTATGAGAACCAACATGCAAGTGTCCGGGTAGAACAGGAACTAACGGATTGGTTCGAGGTCGAGAAAGGTGTTAGACAGGGCTGCCTCTTATCACCAATGTTTTTCAATATTTATACTGAAAAAATTATGAGAGAGACAGTGGATACGTGTACAGCGGGAATAAAAGTTAATGGTGTTAACTTCAACAATTTGAGGTACGCAGATGACATAGCCCTCATGGCAGAATCTCCCCAACAACTACAAATTATTTTAAACAAAGTTAACGAAGTTTCCAAGGAATTCGGGCTGAAGATAAATCCCAAAAAGACCAAAGTCATGGCTATAACAAGGAACGAGGAAAACATTCAAATTTTCTGTGAAGGAAAACGTATAGAACAGGTGAAACAGTTTAAATATCTAGGAGCCATATTAACAGACTCGTGTGAGTCAACAACCGAAATAAAAGCAAGATTGGGGCAGGCCAGATCCGCTCTACGGGGCCTCACCACTATATGGAAAAGTAGAACCATTAATAATTTTACTAAATTGAAAATTTTGAAGTGTCTGATTTGGCCAATTGCCACTTATGCGTCAGAATCCTGGACCCTGAAAAAAGCTGACATTAAACGTATCAATGCTTTTGAAATGTTCTGTTATAGACGAATACTTAGAGTTAGTTGGACGGAGAGACGAACAAATATTTCAATACTACAGGAACTAAATCTCGATTTGACACTCGCAAATGATATTGCTCAAAGGAAACTTGTTTTCTTCGGGCACATCACAAGGAGCAATACTTTGACGAAACTTATACTACAAGGGAAAATAGACGGGAAGAGGGAGAGAGGCAGGCAGAAGATGAGATGGACCGATAACATTGTGGAATGGACTGGAAAATCTGTAAACGACTGTTGGCAGGAAGCCATAGACAGGAGAATGTGGAGGAGACAGCGTAAAAAGCTGCTAAGGTCGTCAACCCTCAGCATTGAGGACGACACACACCGACGACGACTAGTGATATTCATGTGAGGAAATAATGTGATAATGTGACTTACATGCACAAGAGTATTTTATGTAACTTGTGGGCTGTGTAATATAAATAGCCTGTTTTGGTGTTGCAGAACAGTCAGCTGGAGAGAGCTAGTTATGCAAACAACTCTCTCGAGGATAATTGCTTAACAATTCATTTAAAGCCTCTTTGTTACTGTCTATACCTCTATCCCTCTCTCTCTCTCTCTCTCTCTCTCTCTCTCTCTCTCCTCATTGAAATGCACTAATTTCCTACAAAGTCTATAACCTTAGAGAAATACCACAACTATGAAAGCTTTTCACTATGGATTTGGGTGCAACTAACCAGGTAATCACAAACCACATGTGACTTGTTTAAATATTCATCATCATAAAAAAATTCAACAAAAGTATGACTACAAATGACAATGGTGGAAGCACATATTATACTAAACATGATATTGCCCATTATTGTTATAAATAATAGGATCCAAGATCCATTAAGTATTAAATGTTAAGATATCAAAACATAAAAACCGTGCTATAAGTAAATGAAAAGATGTTTGTCAATGCTGTGAGAGATTGTAGAGACTCTTTTTTATCATCATCGTGCTATTGGTAGGTCAAACTAGTTGTACAAAGTATGGGTGCACTCAAGTAAGGTTGACACAATGTGCAATTTAGCAAATGAAGTTGTAGAGCTGATACAAAGAAAATTTGACATTTGCAGTTTGGAAGAAACCACATAGGAAGAACAGTCTGCATGTATGACCTGGGCCAAGGGTCTAGCTTCACAGTTGTTTCTTTTGAGTGATGTGGGTACAAATTATGATCATGTAGGAATTTTGATTAATGAAGGCTAGAAGAAGCTAAAGATGTTAAACCAGATGATCCTACTGGTTACTTTACATTTACAGCTACTAAAAATAAACCCCACAGCTGATGTGCCTGAATTTCACACTGGATGTCAACTTGGTAGTCCAAGGGTTACCAAAACCAGGGTTCCCAGATATAACATAATGAAATAGCATATATCATAATCAATTAGATGATTAATTGTAGTGATTAACCAGAATAAAAAGGCTAACCTTGGGATGTTTCTCTAGTTCTGAAGAAAGATGTTGAATAGCTTCACCATACTTCTGAAACTTTATCTTTGAAAAAAAGTTGCAAGTTATTATATGATCACTTTTTCAACCATGCATTCATGTTAAAAACAAGCAAGGGAAACTAAAACAGTTGGAAGTAAGTACATATCACATCAATTCAAACCCTGGGATTAAAAATAATTCTGGTAATTCCCTTTAATATTCCATGTAAACTTATATTTTGTCTTCTTTGATGAAGAGTATACTTTTATTGTACTAAGCTATGTCTATCTAGAAAAGTTTCAATGTCTCCAGCCATGGTACCAAAATTTAGTTTCGTAATGATACGATACTTGCAAACATTGAAAGTCTGAAGCTTAGGGAAAATATTTCGAGATCACTGTAAAATTGACAAAAAATCACTTTAAACAGCTTTCCCTAGTCTTTAGGTTAATAGAGACACAAAGTATCATTTCAATGGCTTATGCATCTATATTACACAGCAACATTATGATTAGGTTTATTCACACCACACTGCACAGCAATATTAAAGCGGTTCAAAAAACCAAATATAACAGAACATAAAATAAGTTACCCTCAGTACTACTACACGTACATAAGAATCTGGCTTTGTTGAATAATTTATAATTAATATACCAGCTTGTAGCAAACACTACACATTCACATTACAGCAACATCTTTCAATTTCAACTCGAGATAAAAATGATATATTTACCAGGCCATATATGGAGGACGTGAATTCCCCTTCTTTTAGAACAAGTCCCATTTTTCAAAGTCGAAAAGATGTCTCCAGTTAGCCTAATTTTACAAAAAAATACCTGAAAAAGCTACATCTTAAATGAGACAAAAATATTTGGAGTGTGAATTCCTAGCGTTGCGGTCATCTTTGTGTGGAAAAACGATGTCTAACAAAAATTACTGAGTAAGTTCCTTTGGAATGAAAATTACAATATTATTTTCTTCGACTTATATCAAGTTCAACGGAGTCGAGGAGTTGTTGAGTAAATATAAGACTGGGTTGTAAAATGCTACTAATAACAGTAAGCTACCATTTTAACTTCCAAACAAAGACGGAAAATTAAATATTGTTTATTTCATGTTGCTCAGTTCCTGGGATCCCAGTCCATTTATTTTTAAATAACTTCAGATCACTGAGTTCAAAATAAAGACTGGATAGAGCAACTTTTGAATACCATAATTCTGACCCGACGCCATATTGGAAGGCCCAAAATACTGGCAGCCATTGATTGGTGTCAGGAAGGGCATCCGGCCAAGAAATTCCTCACTGCCAAATCCCAGTCCCTGTGAAATGCATCGTCTGAGCCCCAGTTACTGGGAAAAAATGACGTTAAAACCAAATAATAATAAAAAAAATTGAAAAGCAATGGGAAGTGAGGTAACGCTTGTAGTTCCAAAAGAAGTAAACCGAAGAAGAACTGGAGGGTAAGGGTGAAAAATTGACAGTGCACGGAGTGAAAACGAGGAAGCTTTGGACAAAAGAAAATATCCAAGAATTTTTCACGAGTAAATTTCTTACTTTTTCGTTCTACTTTTTCACACGCCCGGTGAGCATACCCACTTAACAGATATTTTCCGTGTTCACAGATGCACCTTTTATAGGCTACCCACTATATATTGAAGATGTGCAAACGTTCAAATGGCAGAGTTATTGTTAACGGTCCATAATGCCCCAATAAAACTGGTTTGATTACAAAATAGATGTTCTTAAAATTCTCCTTTGGTCTTAAATACAAGGACTGAGAATGCACTCAAGTAATTTATAAGTAATTTGTCGTTTTCATATTGTTCCTTACACTGCTGTAAAAAATTTGTTTCCTTTGCTCGTTTGTTTTTACATTCACCTTGACCTTTAATACCTTTAGAACGTTTATCTGAGAGAGTTTTTGTTTGTAATGTGATCACTAATAAGGCCGGGCTTTAAAATACTGCAATTGAAGTATGTGTTACTTGTGCTAAACTGTGGCAAGCCCATACATTAGTGAATTGAAAAATTGATCAATCCTCGAAGAATACGTTTGCTTTAGGAAAATATCTGACATCTTAGTTATTATCCCGAAAAGTTCCTTCTGAATTATTGAAGGAAGTGGGAGTTGATTTGTTCAGTGTGTTTTATGGTCTCAACACCAGAGAACAAAGTACACCCACTATTCGAGTTATACAGAGAGCAGGTGAAGATCAAGTTTTATTGCGAGCAAAATTATTTACTTTCGAAAACTGTCAAGTTTAGTATGACAGTTTACTTGACTTATATTTGCATTTGTAGATATGAGTGATTTTAGGAGCCCGCGTCGACATCCAGAGTGGATCTCACGAACGCGAAGACATTCTGAGGGCTGGAAGCCAGCCAGCTCATCTTCCCAGGGTAGCACCCGAAGATCCCCATACGGCATTCACTTCCAGCGTGGCATCCAACCAGCTAGTGGTCAATGTGCTCTTCCTCTAAATATAGTGAATCCATTACGTACACACTGATCGAGAGAAATTTTGAAAGCTGTTGTATCTATGCCGGAGATACCCAGGAATGAATATCTATAAGAAAATCTGCGGGTGCCACACTAGGAGTCAAATACTCAAATTGATTGTGGTGGCTATGATTATGAAGACATTTGTCCAACCGGTAGTTGTCTGTCTTGCCCCTCTCCAACATGAAGGCTATCTTCGTTGAGGTGCTACTTAACCTATACTGTTCAACTGCTAAGTAAGATTTCTTTGCATTTTTGTTCTTGAATTTCCGATTGGCCAAGGCCTAGTTAGCAAATGTCATTTTTGTTGTTTATAATTTTCAGGCAACGTACCCTTATTTTTGTTGAAACAAACCACAGGCTAAGGTAAAAGTTGAGATGTGAAGTAGTCAACAGCTTTTTCCTGTTCGATGCTTACGCTTAATTTCTCCTTTTCAATCGAGCTTTCTAGATAAGAAATTCAACAATGTAACAAGAAAATTTATTGTATTATCTTGGCAAAGAAACTACAGTAAGATTGAGGGGGGAATTTCCAGGAAGAAAATGGAAAAATTATTCTGTTCAAACACACTACCCAGCATAAAAACTGTATAGTCAAAACAGCCTTGTCATGTAAGTTACGTAGGTGATAGCGGTTTTTAAAAAAATCCCTTTCTAAAAACGGACAGAAACTTAATCCTATAACTTTATTTACCAACAAGTATTGTTAATCCTTCAGGGTGCATGATATTGGGCCTGAAGGAAAAGCCATAAAATCACCCAGCCAGTTTCTATGCACACTAAGACTTCCATCATATTCCGACTAAAACTGATAAATTTACCCTGGACCAGTCGCTCTCGGTAATAATGCAACAGGAGCAGGATGCTTTGAAGTTTGGGTTGGGCTATAGTCTTTCATTTCCAACAAAAACCTTATTTATCTCAGCTACAAAAGGTAACATCTGAGGAAATTCTTATTGTTTTAGTTATTAATATTATTATTATCTTTTTTCACACTTTGTGTCTGGCTATTCTTATTGCCGAGTTCTATGGTGATATTTTTATTATTATTATTATTATTATTATTATTAT
>RDPX01000052.1:2134957-2155006 GCA_003991215.1 Morbakka virulenta | reverse complement strand
CCTGCCATCGTGTTGTTGACATTTCCATTCCCTTGTAGCTAGGACGCGTTCTCTTACTTCTCGTCTTGGTTCGATAAAGCCACTGCAGGTTCTTGTAAGATGGCACACACTTGAACATGATGGATGAGAACAGTGGTAGGCGGAAGCTGCATACCTGGCTTGGATGGTCTTGTGGCACACGGAGCATGACATACCAGCAGCGGATGATCGAGTGTTGTTGTTCGAAGGATCAGCGGCTGTAGCTACTACCGGAAATCTCGTTGGAGCTGGATCAGTGGAAAGTATCTCGGTAGGTCCATTGCTGTGTAAGGGACATCTCCAGCGTATGATCTTGTTTGTGCTTTTAGCGTGACGAGTTTGAGTTGTTGTTAGTCCGTTACATCGTTGGTGGCATTGCGAATTACAATCAGCTTCAGCACAAGTAGGCGCGACGTCTTGTTTGATTCCCCTGTTAATCTTCTTGTTGCAGACAGTACATATGACAGGATGTTGATCAATCGGACGAGGTCAAGGGTTGCGTTCAATATCTCCAGATTGAAATATAAGTAACGTCCAATTCCAGATGTAAATAAAGAAATACGACGTCAAATTCCAGCTAAACATACTTCGTAAGCAGTAGCTGGATACCTGCTTACAGAAGTCCATGTCGAAGTCAGGATCTGTATCGTAACTGTAGATGTTTGGGTGTAACGTTTGAAGTCGAAGACTCACAAAGACAGTATACCCGTAGACTTGAATAAGTTCGTTCGTATATAGTCAATACGATCCGCACAACGCCAACGAGGAGGCCTTATTCGTTGTTGTGCTTTGTCATTGTGCCTTGTCATGTACGTTACGTAGGTGATAGCGGTTTTTAAAAAAATCCCTTTCTAAAAACGGACAGAAACTTAATCCTATAACTTTATTTACCAACAAGTATTGTTAATCCTTCAGGGTGCATGATATTGGGCCTGAAGGAAAAGCCATAAAATCACCCAGCCAGTTTCTATGCACACTAAGACTTCCATCATATTCCGACTAAAACTGATAAATTTACCCTGGACCAGTCGCTCTCGGTAATAATGCAACAGGAGCAGGATGCTTTGAAGTTTGGGTTGGGCTATAGTCTTTCATTTCCAACAAAAACCTTATTTATCTCAGCTACAAAAGGTAACATCTGAGGAAATTCTTATTGTTTTAGTTATTAATATTATTATTATCTTTTTTCACACTTTGTGTCTGGCTATTCTTATTGCCGAGTTCTATGGTGATATTTTTATTATTATTATTATTATTATTATTATTATAATTATTATCATTATTATTATTTATACAACATTTTTTCAGTTAAATAACATACTGTTGTTAATGAAATAGCTGTAAAAAATAAGATCAGAAAAAACTTGTCGAAGAGATTAATCAGACCATGGACTATAGAAATAGGTGTGTGGTATGTGTGGAAACAAAAAATTAAAAGGTAAAAATTAGAGTAAGTAGTGAAAACAAAAATGCATGATTAGAAATAAAAATATTACTGTCCTGATAGGAAGGAAGGCAATATTTAATATGAAGATCTAAAAAGTTCTTTAAATTAATAAGAAAACCACAATATATTTATCCTATTAGCTTTTAGGTACTCGGAAGAATTATCCTCCTATCTTGCAATTGAATTTTTTTCATTTTTCCAGTCGCGTTTCAGGACCATTCATTGTGCAGTAGCTCTCTCGTATCAATAGCGTGGGTCTTTCAATATAGCTGCCACGTGTTCTTTATGTCTTCATTATATGAACAACAAGAGCTCGATCGAGTGATTTGAGATCGTGCTTTCAATTTGGTGTCCCAGCCTCCTTTGCCAATGCCACTTCATTTTGAAACAGAGGACTCATAGTCATTTCAACAAGACATTTTTGAATTACTTCTGTTAATAAAATTTTGTTCGGCAAGCACTATTACACATCAGCATCGATTGTTAAAAAATTGTCTGTTAAAAGACTTTCTTTTCCAGACAAAAATAATAAGAAATAATGTCCTTGTGCTGCCATGAATATGAGATATTGCGCCACCACATACATACCATATTGCCTTGATTTAAGCACCTCATAAAAACAAATTTTGGTGATAAGCTCTTTTACTCAAAGAAGAGCCTTTCTTCAATTCACTTTCAAACAAGATAACACCCTTCTCTACTTTTAACTATTAATATATAAACTTATACATTTAAGTGCCTATTAGTCTACCTTTTTCAGAAAACGTCGAAAATGAGATAGGTTTTTGGTTAAAATAGGTACAAACGCTTTGCTGTTCTTTATTAAAAGGAATGGTAATATTCTATCCATGTTGCGTTGCATCAGTTGTGTGATATCGAACGCATCCAAGGAATTAACATATTTTTAGTTTGCCTAAGTGAACCAGCTCCATGGTCAACAAATGTGTTTGAATTCATTGATGTCAAACGTCTTGTAACTTAAAGACTTGACTTTTCAAACAAGGAGGCCGCTGGACAACCTTGTCAAACTACGTTGTGAAGTTTAGACAGAAATATAATGCAGCAATTTTGGGCATTATTCCAGGGCAACGAGTCCAACATTGATCTATTCAGGCAAAAACTGGGTTATCTTTTGTAGTAAGGTGTAGCCTTTGGTATGACGTCTTAATGAGTAGTAGCAAAACAGATGTCGTCTTGTGTTAATATAGTGCAAGATCATGTCTGAGTTCCAACAACGGTATGTATTTAAGAAGAATCATTGAAACCGTAAATGACTTTATTTTACTCGAAATCTTAATTCCGGTAACAGGCAATCACATCAAAGGATTGCTCATCTTACTGTAGCAAGTTTCTGGAGGTCAAGAAAAGCATTTTGGAGTAATAAGAACATGAATGTAAACCTCAAATTTAGATTTTAGACTGGACCTCTTCCCCCGTTGGAATTTATACTTGGGAAAGCTGGATTCTAAAGTAATCAGATTGGAAATTTTTGTTTGTTTGTGAAATGATATGTTTTAGAGAAAGTCTACTTCCCAAGGGGCCAACTTACAAAAAAGGCATTAGGGGAAGAAATAGAAAAGTTCTTAACATAATCAGATCAGGACACCTTATGCACTTTGCTTATATTATACGGAGACAGAAAGACAGTGCTGTTTTCGGTCCAAACAAGAAAGACTCCTCCAGTCAATGACTTCATAACAGGACGTAAAAAGATCAGAGTTCAGATTTCTTTGGGTACTAAACGGCTACTTCATGTAGCTAAGGAAGAAGAAGCTTTGGATAAACTAACATAGAGGAAATAATTAAGAGGGAATCAAGGGTTGACACAAGCTAATTAATTATTATTTAATAAAGAATTTTCTAGTCCGAAAATTTGTAGCAAGTAGATGTCTGGCTTTTTCTAACAACACACTACCACTGTAAATCACAACACCCAGAAAGCATTTTTAACAAAACCATATAACATTAAGGCTTCTTACGCTACAGACCCCAATAAATGACATGACTTTAGTGTGAGACCTCGAAGCAATAAAACTGAGAAACTGACAGTTTAATCCAGCTAGTACATTTAAGTGTATTACACCACAATTTTTCCTTACTATAGTGATTTCTTCTTTTAAAGGCAGAGAGTCCTTGGTGTATCAAAGGAGTCTCGTCCCTTGCAATTCCTTGAACTTAACCAATTTTATTAATTTCTGCTTGCTCACTAGTGTGTATTTTTAAGTCGACGATTTTTTCGTTTTAATACTCAACTTTCATTAACTGTTGAGAAACCTCAACTGCACCTTTATTATCAACTCTATTAATATATTAATTGAACCGTTGAAATGGATAATACTTCGCTAACCGTAGCTTTAGTCAACCATAGAAAAAAACCACTATGAGCTGAAATTTTATTTCGTTATTAAAACGTAGGGGCCACCGATGTTTGATCAATCTACTTACTACACCGCTGTCATGTTTTATTAAGGATACCGGTACTGTTTGAAAGGATATACTTCCTTTCTGATTACAAAGATGTGATTTTCAAGCGGTTGTAAGGTTTCGTCAAGGCATCTCATACTTTATTGATTTCGCTATTTACTTTACATACAGTATAAACCATATTTGGAAATTGTTCTTCCATGATAAATAAAGTTCTCAGCCTCCTTCAGCCACTTACCGTCTGGGACATTTATGCCGCCAGCCCGGTTAAAAAACTTGGAATCAATCTGATAGGGATGACCAAAGCCCTGTGGTGGAGATCAGCAAAGAAGAGCATTAGATAGGATGAAAAATGGAAAAGCAATTGGTTCATACTAAATTCGAAGGAGGTATGGAAATGTCTAGGAAATAGTGCTCTTGCTTTCTTAAAGTCAATGTTCAATTACATCTGAGCACATGCCAGATGAATGGCAGAAGAGTATCCTTGTACCCAGTTTTTTAAATAAAGGAGATGCGCAGAACTGTCCCAACTACAGGGGGATTAATGAGTCATACTATTAAGCTTTCGGAAAGAGTGATCGAAGGAAGGATTCGGAAGAAAGTCTCGATCAGTTAGGAGGAGTTCAGATTCATACCTAAGAGGAGTACGATAGATGGCATCTTCGCATTGAACATGCCGTCGGAAAAACACCGGGAAGCGCATAAGGAGGTTCATTGTGTGTTTATTGAGTATTCTGAGACAAAATTTGGTTCTATTTGAAGAAAAGGGATAAAACCGAGAAATACTGAAAGTGTGCACAAGATATGTATGCTCAACGTGAGACAATAATTAAGTGTGCAATTGGCGAGAAAAGCCATTCAAGGTTAAAGTGGGACTGCAACAGGGCGCGGCATGGAGTCCATACATTTTAGAAGTAGTCATGCACGTGCTCACCGATCCCAAGAGACGACCAAGCCCTGGAAACATGTTGTTTGCAGATGGTGTTGTTCTGATCAAAGGAAAGAAGGAAGAAACAGAAAAAGAAGTATACAAATTGTAAAGGCATCTTTCAAAAAGGGCTTTAAAGGTTAACCGATCCAAAACAGAGTACTTGTGCATTAACAAAACAGCCAAGCTTCCACCGATCAAATGACGAGTGTGGAGGTCTCAGAAGTCACAGAACTCAAATTCCTAGGGTTGACTATACAAAATGATGGAGGCAGCGACAGAGAGGTGAGGAAAAGTATCCAAGCTGGATGGGGTAATTGGCAAAAAACCACATCAGCACTGTGTTATAAAAGAGCCCCAATGGAAGCGAAGGGCAAAGTATAGAGAACAATGGTAAGACCGACAATGATGTATGAAATGGAAACAGTTTCTCTAAAGGCAGGTCTCGAGAAACAATTGAACGTAGCAGAAATGAGGATATCTCGTTGGTCTCTGGTTGTTACCAAAAGAGATATGCTACGCAACGAGGAAGTAAGAAACGGGTTGGGAGCAGGATAGCACTCTCAGAAATTGCAAATACAGGAAGCAAGTACAGGAAGGACCGAGCCATATGAAGATCAAGATTTCGCGGTGGCAACACCTGACCACAGGGAGCAGAAGAAAAAAGAAAAAGAATATATATATTGATAACTAACTTTTCGCTGCTAATTTTAAAATTTTGGCCACCACATCTGGCATCGCATTAAGATAATCAACGTAGCAGCATCAGTAGTGGTCTCAGCTGAAAGGTATTACAGGTTACTTTCAATGTAAAAGCTGTTTCTTTGATATTTTTAACTGGGTTTGGGAGGTATTAAATATATAACATGCTAAAAGTACATCCTTATAACATTCCAGTAATTAATTTTGTGAAAGCTCTGCATCCTTATGGAGGGCTGTTATTGCCTGGGTATCCTTACATAAAACTGCTTAATTGACTTGTGACTTAAGAATGCCGTATGTTACAGTAGAAAGATCTCCAACCCTTTTCTCTCTGGAGGGACTCTAAAGGCTTAGAAAAAATTAGAAAGAAAAACGCTCAGATATTTTTCATCGCCTACCCCCAGAATTCACCTGACTTTTAGAATCTCTAACAAAATTTATCTAACTTGTTAGAAGCTATTTTAGTTTTGTCTCGCTACGTTAATCTCATGCTGAATGATGAAGCTCCAAAATAGAAGGCGACAGACAAAAATACATGAGTTTAGAATAAAAAGGTCACGAAAAGAGAAAACAATCTATTCTCTGAGTATTGAAAGAAGCAGGTTGTTAGTACATTTACCAACTTCAAGGATGTTACAGGGAATTTTTCTGGAAAACAGCTTAGTTCTAGTAAAGACAATACCAAAAGGCCTAAAAGTCTTGATCAACGTAATGACTTATTGAATTTTATTCTATTTACTTTTTGTTGTTTTGAGGTCATTTTTTCCAGTGACTGGGTTGAAACAGTGCCCCTCTGAGGGACTTTGTAGTGGCAGTAAAGGAATTTCTTGTCGAGATGCCCTTCCTGATGCCAGCCAATGGCTTTTTTCTTTGTAAAGTTCCTACGTACTTCTGTCGGGTCCGGAAATCAAACCCGGAACCTATTGTTCACAGTGAGACTAAACTAACCATTAAGTCATGGTTCCATAACAGTTCTCTCTAAATGAAAATTCTTTACGTTACCTTAAATAGGTTGGCAAGAAACTTAAACTTTGGAGGATAATTGCTTAACAATTCATTTAAAGCCTCTTTGTTACTGTCTCTCCCTCTCTCTCTCTCTCTCTCTCTCTCTCTCTCTCTCTCTCTCTCTCTCTCTCTGTCTCTCTCTCTTTGTCTCTCTCTGTATCTCTCTCTGACTCACTCCCTATGCCCTTGTATCTCTGCCCCTCTGTCTCTTTCTACACACACATACACACATATAAATTCTTTCTTTCTTTCTCGCCTTTCACAGCATTCTCCTTGTCGGGTAGTGGGATTTTGCTGGATACATATCTGTAATGCTGATCTTCACGTTGGTCCATCTCCCACATCACATTCCCCCAAGTTCCAGACCTTCAAAGCATTTTTAATCCTGTCCTTCCATCTATGCTTGGGGAGACCACGACTCCTCTTTCCAACTATTACCATCTCATACGCTTCCCCGATGTCTTCCTTCTGGTCTCTCCTGCTAACATGCCTGTACCATCCCAGTCATCTTTTCCTCACAAGATCTGCTATTGGGACCACTTTTACTTCTTTCCTGATGCCTTCATTTCTGCGGTGCTCCCCCAGGCTTACACCAAGACAGTATCTCAGCAGCCTCATCTCACACACAGCCATCTTCTTTACCTGGTTCTCGGTAACAGGCCATGTCTCGTTCCCATACAGAAGTACTGAGCGTATGACGGTCTTGTGGATCAGCACTTTCAGCCTCTTGGGAACCTGACATCTTGCGCCACTTTTTCGACGCTTTACCAATTCGCAACTCTACTTCTGTCTGGCATCCATCCTCTTGGTGTATTGTTCTTCCTAGATACTCGAAGGTCTTACACTGAGGAAGGTCTACTTTATCTGTAGGTCCATACTGTTTGGGCCTGATGTTTTCACTAGTCCCCGTTGGTGGCAAGTACTCTGTTTTAGCCCAGCTGACCTCCAGCCTACGTCTTCTAGCCCATTTATCCATTTGTCCAGCTTCTGGTCTAGGTTTTCTGCTTGCTTATCACAAATGACCAGATCATCCTCAAAGAGCATCGACCACGATGTCCCCTCCTCGCAATCGTCAAATAAAACATCCACTATTATTATTATTAATAGTAGTAGACCTACAGCCGATCCCTGGTGAAGCCCAACAACTACTCTGATCTCTTTTGATACTCCTGCTGCAGTAACTACTTGGGTAGTGCAATTATCATACTTGTCCTTAGTGAACTCTATGTATGCCTCTGGTACTTGCCTCCTCAAACAATACCATATGAGCTCTCTTGAGACCGTGTCATATGCTTTTTCTAGATTTACAAACATCGTATGCAACTCCTTGTTGTATTCCCTAGACCTTATTTGCAACATGCGAAGGCAGAATATAATATATGTTGTAGACTTTACCTTTTGGGAGGCATACTGATTTGTCACTGATCTCTACAGGTCCTCTCAGGCGATCATCATCACTCTCCCAAACAACTTCAGGCTATGGCACAAAAGCTTGATACCTATATAATTTCCATAACCTAGAGGATCTCTTTTTTGTTTGTGGATAAGTATGATGTTAATGGTCGTCAATACCCATAGCATTCCTTCTTCAGTAACATTTTGGAAGCAGGCAGTCATCCAGTTAGTTGCAACCTCTCCCACGTCTTTAACCAGCTCAATTGGGAGCTCATCAGTTCCTCTGGCTTTGTTGGCCTTCATCCTTTCTATCTTGGTCTCGACTTCATCAGCTGTTATTGCATTAATTGGACCTCGGATGACTTCTGCTTCTGGAAATGTCATTCTTTGTATTCAGTTGTTGTTCAAAATGCTGCCACCATCTATCATTCACCTCCTCGTCTTCGCTTGGAATGTTTCCATTCTTTCCACGTACAAAGTTGATTCGGTCAATGTCTTTCGACCCCCTTTCTCTTGTTCTTGCCAATCTGTAGATCCTCTTTGGTCCGTTGTCTTTTTGGCATTGTGCAGCTTCTCGTATTCCATACCTTTTGCCATTGCACACTCCTTCTTGCAGATCTTGTTCATTCTTCTTTATTCCTATCTTCCTCTAAACCTGACTTTTTCCACACCTTTCCACAAGGCTTGTTCCTTGTTTCTCATTGCCTACTGCACCTCGCTCTTAATACTTAACGTCTGTGAGGGGCGCATTCTGGTCGGAGAGTGCAAGGGCACAATAGCACATTAATGTATGGGTCTCGGTGGCGCAGAGCCCAAAGCAATCAATTCGACGTCGAAGTCAGGAGTAAGTGATCCCTCGAGAATCTTCATTTGTACCTTTACCAGATTCGAATAAAGCAAAAACGTATGGATGCAGCGATGGGAAAACGCAAAACCATGTGTGAATAGTTTTGGCAAAATCGAAACCCTTACCTTTTTGATCATGTTTCGTTCTTTGACGACGCGAACTTTCTGTAGTCCGGATATGTAAATAGCGAAAATGTTTATTGGGGCATAGCAATACCGATGTTATATGGAGGCCCTTACACTCAGCGAATTGCACAGTTTGGGTAGTAATTTAGAACTGTGAATAAGGAGCGCTATGTGGCAATACTGAGGAACTTTTGGTTATCTCTTTTACAACGAAGAGGGGCAAATAGAGATCCAACGCATCAAATTATTCTCAGGTCTGGCGTAGGGAGTAGTTTCTATAATATTTTGAGGTACTTCCACATGTAAGACTATATGTGGAGGTACCTCAAGGAAAATAAATATCCGAGCAACCCTAAAACAATTAGTGAACTAATGGCAGCAATTACAGGAAAAATCAGAAAAATCTCCAAAAAGGAATGTGTTCGAGTAATAGTCAAGTGTGCAAGTTTGCCTCCAGTGCCGCAATGGCCATTTGGAGCAATTTTTTGACAAAACATGACTTCTATACAAAGCCACAAAGGCATCTGAAGCTTTGAATAATGGTCGTACAAAAACTGAAATTTAAGTCCAACACGTTCCTTGAAATTTTATTGATTTAACAAAATCTTTATAGGGGACACACACACACACACACACACACACACACACACACAAACACACACACAGGCACTTATCTTTAAAAGAAAACCGACAAAAACAACAACAACACCAAGGGTTCTTGTATCAATTTCAAATCAACATGTTTGTACATAAACCATACAGTTGCATCCCAATAAATTTACATCCACATAAAACATATACCAGCAAATGGCTTTACGAAAATATCCAAATTATACAGTTTTCGAGCAAAAAGAGGCTCGGTGATGTAAAATACGACAGTCTTTAAATCGTGAACAAATTTTAATGTCAACGACAGTAAAAACGATTCTGTGCTTGATATACCACCAAGTTAAGCAAAGCCACACTATGTTTCCCAAATATCCATTCATTTCAAGAACAATGCCAGCAGCAGAATGTTTTAAATGACAAATCAAAAATAATATTTACATGAAAGTTGTTACTGCAATTTTACCGGCAATGCACAATAAATATTGATAGCTGCTTTTATAATTATCAAACAATACCCGTTATGATATAAAATGTATTAATTCGTACTGTTGGCAACTTGAAAAAACGTTCCTGTAAATAATCCAATAAAAATTGCTGCTTTAATAAAAATTAATCATTAATTAAAGAATAAAATTCTTCTTTGCACGTATATGTGAAGAATGTAAATTAACAACATCATACCCTTTTTCGATCTATATACAACAATAGCACTGTAATTGACTCATTTCGAATTAAAGTAGCACAAATGAAAATGCGAACTTAAAAGAAAAAAGGGCATTTGCAAAAAATCTTAACTCAAAACATTACTTTTGTTCTGTCCAGTGGCAAGCTTACTCACCGTACATATATTACGAGGTTGTTTTATCCAAAGCTGTCAAGTATGGCAACAATTTAGTAGCTGTTTGCCTGATGGTTACAAAAATCAATGCAACAAATAAAAAAACCTTGGGTATTGGTATTGGTAAATACACGGAAGTCGGGTAGAATCATAAAACTGTATATGAGCAAGTGATAAGTAAGGCCCAAGAAGAACAGGGCTTATCAGTGGAAACCTTTCTGAGGAACTGCATGAAGAGAAGGACTGTTGTTGGTCAATCAACTTAATATGAGTTGGTGCTTTTGGTGCCGTACTGGCTTAATTGGCTAAGACTTATGTATGTATGTATTAACATACGGATTGTGCTTTCCCCTGCAACATTACCCTGCTACCCAAAATAACTTTAATTCTATCCGACCGTCATACTTTTCTATAAGTTACAAGACCCACATTGGATGACACAATAATATATACTTAATTAAAACATGGCCAAAGGCGAAATTTACTTAGGGGTCATATACATATACCAAGTCAACACAACAAGGGTTCAGAATAATATTTTCTTCTAAAAAATAATCGTTTTTTGCGGACATACTGAAGAGGGCATGAAAATTGGCAACTATTGTTGGTCACTGTGCTCCTGAATAACAATTTTGGTGTAGCACCTGTTCCACAGCAAGGCCTTAATTACCAATTACGTTTACTTGCATCTTTTTTTCGAGCCTTATAGCTTATTTCTTTGCCTCTCTGATGTAGAGGGTTGCATTTTAACTGCCAAGTTTTTTTGCAAGTAATTAAATATCATTAGGAATATCTATTAAAACAACCATTCTACACTAGAGGGAAAAAGATACATCTCATACGCAGCAAAATGTTCAAGTGACATAAGATTTTCCATAAATTTCACAGTTCTCATTTTCATTTCACATTTCAAAAACTCAAATTTAGACCAATTTGCTGAGTTAAAACTAGGCGGTTGCTCGATTCATGTTGTAAAATAAGTGCAAAAAGCTACTAAAGTGCCAATTTATTGGAAAAAACTTTTTCCGAGAAAACGGAGATATGTCGTGTGGGTTGTTAGAAAAATTATTGGCAACAATGTTTTACAGTAAATATCCTACCCTATCTGTTTGATGGATAAAAAAAACTTGAAGCAAAGCTGTTTATGCGACCTAATAAAGTAAATGTAATAGGGTACAAAACATTAAAAAGTCTCAGTCTAATCGTAATTATCAGATCCAATACCAAAACAACAAAAAATTAACTCAAGTACGCGGAAACACAACATGAAAAGGAAAACACGACAAGATATACAGTCAACCAAAAAGTAAAAAGTGTCTTAGTTAAAAAAACTCATAAAAATAATGCTAGAAGTTTAAAATAAGAGCATGTAAGGTATGAAAACATATAAAAACCTCTTAAGTAACAGCTGAGATCTATCTCTCATCCCAATCCTTCTGGCACGAAGAAAAAGGAATAGCAATTCCTTACGACACTGTTTCTGAACTAATAAATGGTCAAGTATATTAAGTGTAAAAAGTCATACGTCATACGTCATACAAGAAACATTTCTTTTCCTCAAACCTAAGTGCCTTTTATAATCTACGTTTATGGAGCTAGTGCGTGAGCTACAAAGCCCCTATTAGTGAGGTATGTGATCAAATATATCGAAAAGGAGACATTGAAATATTATATTTGGTGCTAATCTCAGGAGCTTTAGCACATATCACACTATTCAGCAACGTAGTTTTTTCCAAGCATGGTATCGCTCACTTCCATCCTCACTCAAGGCCTAAGTAACAACGAAAAGTAGCTTCTTTGGAAGGAACCGAACGTTTCGTTTGCTGTTTCGCCAAGATTAATATTGATTACCTTGTATGGATAACATTAGCAATGGCTCAATGACAAAATATTTTACAACAGGACCTTACACAATATAATCTAAAAATAAAATGTTTACAAAGTAAATATGGGTAAACCTAAAATATACATGCTTTAACTTAAATCATGTTATCTACCACGGTAGAAATAAAATGGCTCAATCAGTAACATAATCTTTAGTTTTTCAACGTAATCTCATAATCTGTAACACTATGAAATACAGTGATAGAACTTATGGTGTGGGATTTAAGTTACTTTCACGAAAATGTACTGCATTTTCGTGAAAGTACCGCAATTACCGTGGCATAGAGGGTCTTCAAAAGGGAGAGTCTTTTAAAGATTGATGACATTTCCCTTCATGGTAAGAAGTAAGGCTCTTTGTTTCACCTCAAATTCCTTCTTTTTATCTTACTATTTAGAGTTCGTCAACAGATGCATATCCCAGGTTATCACTTACTGACGACTTTCCTGTGTCTTTCTGGATGGGAAATTTCAGGTCATCAATAGCAGCATAGTCTGAAAATTCAAGTCCATTTGGTGTAGCACCGGATGTCGGATGAGTCTTTGGGGTACTACCGGATGTCGGACGAGTCTTTGGGGTACTACCGGAAGTCGGTTGAGTCTTTGGTGTACTACCGGATGTTGGTGCAAACGACGATGCTACTGACGTGTCTGGCTTGCTTTGTGACTTCTATAACATGTAATAACAATAATAATATAGTTTTAACTAGAAATCAAAGAAACGATTAAAGGGTAGAAATTCGTTCCAAAATTCATCAATTTCCTTTTATGGTCTATTTAAAACTCCGTTACTAGTAAACAAGAAGGCCATAAAGGATAAACTCAGTAGCAATCAACATCAATCACCAAATATTTACTCTCACTAAGTCTACTTTGCGTTGCAATGTTTATGGCAATGCCAGGAAAACCTACTTTCAAAAATAAATCCATTACAAATAATTCCAAAGATTTCATTGTCTTCTTGAATCAAACTACCTATAAGTGTTGGCCATGGTGTTGGCTTGACCTCAAGATCAATCTTCTTTATAATTCAACAGAGTTTGCTTTTACTGTGGAAGTTTTTATTTCTACTCCGTCAAAAAAACCCGACTTTAGTTATGAAAAAGGTTCAAATGAGCAGTGAACAACGCCATGCATGGGACCATCCATTTATTACGTTCGCATGAAATTGGCCATTTTTCGACCCTCCTTCCCCTTGTTTGCACCTGTTCGCAGGCAAGTACACCCCTCCCCTCCCCTGTGAACGTCCATCATTCATTTTTTGACCGTCGTTGGTAGTTTCTATTTCGATAAATAACTTAAAAATTATGTCATTGATTCTTCTTTTATAGAAGCCCACGTGCTTAAATTCTAAAAGTAAAAAATTGACGGCAGGCTATTGTTGTGAGAAATGATAGCAATAATAATTAGATACAAGCCGAATACAAACGAACGTAATTCACTATAAACAAACAATATAAGTGTAAAAACAGATAAGAATAATTACACCTGCACACCTGTCTTTCGCTGTCACTACTTTGTGAAAACTGTAAGCAAAAAAAAAATTTTTAATGTGAACGTTTTCACCTTGTGAACCCCACTCCCCTTGTTCACTTTTGTTCGCTTTTTAGGATAGCCCCCTTAGTGCAAACGTAATAAATGGATGGCCCCCATTGTGATGTGGAATAGAAGAAAATCAAAATCCCTGCCAAATAAAAATGGGGAAATTTGTATTTATATTTAGGAAAGAAAAAATATATACTACGTTTCCTTATTCAACTTGTGCCCTGAGCTAACAGTCGTCTTGTTTCAAGTTCAGGCTTAATTGCATATTATCATATTTACGTACAAACCTAAACAGCTACTCTTACCTTATTCTTTTGTTTTTTATTCACTTTTGCGTAAACATCATACTGTACTAAGTTACTAGCTGGCTCATAAGCACCGTCGGAATCTAATATAAAGCTGTTATTTATTTCTCCTTTCACTAATGCTGGACTAGGAGGTGGAGTGCCACTCACGATTCTCCCCCTTTTTTTCCCAAATGTACCTTTGTAAACGCTGGAGCTTGCCTTGCTCCCCAGCGAGGCAGTGCTGCCGTTTTCCAGGTTAACTTTCTCTCCTTTTCCAAAAGATTCACTATCATTTAAGTAGACTGACCTCCCATCATACATTGCGGTACCAGTTAGAGTCCTAAAAAAACAAGGAAATATAAAGCACACAGTTAAAAGCTATTTTCTTTTGCAAATAACTTGCATCCATGGTCACGTTAAAGTTGTTGTTACCACAAGTATAAGAAAATATTAAGAGAGAAGTTGTATATCAACGATTCAATGATTATGACAACGGTGAACAAAGTACGGTGAACTAACTGGTATATCCATCGTTAAAAGGATAAAATAAATTTAAAAAAAGAAATATTTTTTTAAAAACCGGTTTTATTCCAATTCTGCTCTAATTCTGTTAGAACAAAACAATAACAACGGTGTGTCTAACAAGGTATTAAGAATTGTAAATTGTACAAAATTATATACTTAATTTCATACAGAAATCTACCGTCTATAAACAAGTTGCCTGCATTTTCCCATTTCCCATCAAACGATCGATCTATCTATCTATCTATCTATCTATCTATCTATCTATCTATCTATCTATCTATCTATCTATCTATCTATCTATCTATCTATCTATCTATTCATCTATTTATCTATCTATCTCTTCCCCCCCTCTCTCTCTCTGTGCACAATGTCTGTCTGTCTGAATGTCTGTATGTCTGTATGTATGTATGTATGTATGTATGTACGTATGTATGTATGTATGTATGTATGTATGTATGTATGTATGTATGAGTGTATGTACTTATGTATGTACGTATGTATGTACTACTAAACAGATTATGGATGGAATTTACGCTGCAGTCATTCCAGAATGGCAAAGTTACGAAAAATATAAGGGTCGCCCATCATGTAAAAACAAATTATCAGATGAAGTCTTAATTGTGAAATATGGTGACAATGAAGCTCTCACATTCTTCTCGATGATCGTTGTCATTCTGTTTACTCATGCTTGACAATTCCCTTCACCCACGAAACAACGGATGAACTAATTGATACAATAAAAGCTGCAAACAATTTACCTGTTATTTACTTTACGGCCCTCTTTTAGACATGAAAAAGAAAGGAGAAAACACCATGAACAATTTTCGTAATTAACGATAGAATTCTCCAAAACAAGACATGGAAACTAAACAGAACGGAAACCAGTTTGACGGGCCCCATTCTATTTTAATGGAAATGAAATGCAAACCCAGAAGGAAATATTTACCCCCAAAAAGGGTTATGAGGGAAATGAACTTCCAACTCGACGCTTTTACTAAAGGTTCTCCACATACGTTCAACTATATTACAAGTGTATGGGTGAAACAAAGAAATGATTCGCGTTGAGCTGAGAACTTACCTTTGCAAAGGAGTCTGGATTTCTAGTCTGGCGCGTGTGGATATATATATATATATATATATATATATATATAATTTGGCTATCTCCTGAAGCACTATTTGTTAGTTATAGAATTTTTGGCTGGTAGAGAATACCTAGTGACCAAGCTTTCCTTGGTATGTACCAGTATGATACTTGTCAGTTGTTACAGTGGTACTTTATGCCACGGTAAAAGGTAGTTTAATAATCGAAAAGCNCTGACCTGATTACAGGTTTCATTCTCCACATACGTTCAACTATATTACAAGTGTATGGGTGAAACAAAGAAATGATTCGCGTTGAGCTGAGAACTTACCTTTGCAAAGGAGTCTGGATTTCTAGTCTGGCGCGTGTGGATATATATATATATATATATATATATATATATAATTTGGCTATCTCCTGAAGCACTATTTGTTAGTTATAGAATTTTTGGCTGGTAGAGAATACCTAGTGACCAAGCTTTCCTTGGTATGTACCAGTATGATACTTGTCAGTTGTTACAGTGGTACTTTATGCCACGGTAAAAGGTAGTTTAATAATCGAAAAGCTGAATTAACTTAAAAACACCTATTCATGTGTGGGCATAAGGTCAAATACTATTAGACCATTTCCTTGCCTGTCTTACAACTATCCACGTTTTATTCCAAACTTATTAACATTACAAAGTATACCATTTGACTCTTGGCTGGGAGGTCTCACACCCTGGGTTCAAACCAAACTACTGATCTGTGGGGCAACAATTAACAAACACCTAAAATAAATCAATAGACAATAGATAGGATTTCCGAAAAATTACTTATAATCCTGTAAGTAAAGAATTGCACTTTCCTTTCAACATTCTAAAAAGGGTCATTTTGTGCCCTGCGTGCTACCGGATTGTTGGATCCAAAATAACAATCCTTATAAATGAGGTATAGGTATTGAACAGCACAATATAATACCTAAGAGAATGTTTGATACATTCGCAAAAGAAATCAAAAAGTTAAACAGAAAACCCTTAAATGTCCTTAATTAGGGCCAGTACCAGTAAGAACCTGTTTAATTTAGGTTCAAATCTAGACTGACGTTTGTAAAAATACTACAAGCAGTCAACTCTGTACAAAAATTCAATTAATTAACATGGTACACAAATGACTACCCTTTAATTTTCTAATACCAGCTTCACATCATACTATTTTTTTTCCCTGCAAAGAATTGCAAATGCTCTCTGATATTTTGCGAATAAATCTTTCAAAGGAGCCCTGCACTACACATTCGACAACATAAAAAAAATTATCCAATGATCAGAATTTCTCAAATTTCTGGTTAAAAATACGAGAAACACGATTAGTGATTATGCTAACTCTATTCTTATAGAGCTTTCGTTAAATAACAAAAGTCTAACAGTTGATGTAAGAGTTCCTTCCTAACTTCAGCTTATGTGTATTTAGACTAGATGCTATTTTAGCAGGCGAAAAAATGCCAATTTATCAGTAACAATTCCTTTCTTGATTGCCCTACAAATAAGGGGCTTCCTTTTTCTTTACATTAGGCCCTTTTTCAAAATAAAAGGTAAAAAGGCGACCAAGGGGTAAACACAAAAAATTTTCCGGTCTTTTTCAAATGCAATATTTCTACGCAAGGGAATTTAAGCATTTCATTTTCCTCTGTGTGTAACTCCATTGCTGCTTAACTCGTAAAAAAGTTACATAATTTTTTTTTGCTAGAAAAAGTAATGACGCTCCCATTTTATGTCCTTTCACACTTGAATTACACCTCAATCTTGAAAATTAATGAGTTCCAAGGTGGTAATGGTGGTAATATGGTAGTTACATTTGTGGCCTGGCGGGGTGAACGAGAGTAAAATAAGTTAAAAACATGCTTCCTTTTATCCAACGCAATTAAAGAATCAAGCCTGTCATTCGAACGCAAACCATGAAAGTTCACCAGGTAGTCATGCAGCAAAACGCATTACCTGTAATCATCACATTGCTTACCTTTGGTGTTAGAAACGTAAGTAAACGTTTTGCGGTATTCAACAGAACCAGCTGATTCGCAGCAATGCATACTATACACATTACATGAACCTAAGCTAGTAGAGACAATTTAATAACACAACTGCTAAAAGCCAAGACTGCACTTGTGTGACCGGTAATTCAGATCTATTTATAAGCTGGTAACTCAGTACCGAGTCTGTGACGTACAAAAAATTATGGTTTGGTGACTCGTTTATTCGAAGTCTCTTTGCAGAGATCCTGTCTGAAAAGCAAATTGAACAGCACATTCCGTTATTCTTATACCGAAGTAAACACATCTACGGGCAATGCTCTCCATGTGGTAAAAAACTGAATGTCGATTATCCTTTAGTGTAAAAATCGCGTCTAAAAACAAGACTAAACGGGCCTGCCTATGCACTGATACAGAAATAGTTGGAAAATTGAATTTCTTATAAGTTTTTACAATTAAAAGTAGACTTCTTTACCTTCTAATGACAATGGACTCACTATTTTTTAAAACTATTAGCTACAATCTTGCTCCCGCATTATAACCTTTTCTATTTCGGTATACCCTTTTTTAAAGCGGACGCTAGTCACAAGGTCTAAGGGTCCTGCTAGTAACAACCTGTTGAATTTTTGTCTTTGCACTTTTTTTATTGATTTGCTTTAACTCCATCCCTTATCTCAATCTTTAAAGACATACCTAAACTAATCAGCTTCCTATTAATACAACAGAAATAAATTAGCACAGCAAATTCAGCAACTACGCAAGGTTAGAACCAGATATCACATGCATGGTGGGCTGACGATCAACACCACCACCATTGTATTTTAACTTTAATCATGCAGCATAAATTAAAAATATTCCAAACTAAACAATGGTTCAGGGGTGAAGAAGTATAATATATTCAGGTCCAATTTTCTAATAGACTTTATAACTAATGTCGTCAGATATCCTACCCCTCGATTATTTGCTGTAAAAAAATGGCCTCCTGAAGAGGATACCCTGTAACAAAGGACCACAAATAGACATTGATACCTGTAAGGCTCCACAAGTTTTAACATTTTGTTCTCATGGGTAAATCCAAGCATGAGAAATCGTGTGTAATGGAATTGGAGATCACTCGATGATTAAAGTATTCTAGTTTTTAAGTCACCACACTATGGCATTTCCCTTTCTTTATCCACAATGAAGTTATAACTGGGGACTCATAATTATGTGAGTTCAAAAATTTAACATGGTATCGTTATCAGGAAAATTATCAATTAGTTTTATGCTATGAATTTATAGTCCAAATAACTGTTAGTGTTAACCCGTTAACGGCTCTCAAGCTACATCCTGAAATGTTTTACTGTGTCAATAAGCAACTAATCATCAAAGAGTAGAAAATTAAACGATTTATCATACTCAATTTCTTTCGTCCCTTGATACGTGTTGTTTTATTTAGCGAAACTAGTACTCGTTTAAACCGGACTGTCCTTGCTGTTTATCCGGCGCAATCATAAAATATCTCATTGTGCTTTAATATTCAGTTTTAGGGCTACCCATGACAGGCGCCATTGGCGAAAAAGAAAGTAAAAAATTCACACTTTATGCCTAAGAACAATTTAATCAGGCCTATGATACCAATTTTTTGAATGAGCTAAAATTAAAAATAGCAAGTAAGTAAGTAAGTAAGTAAGTAAATAAGTAAGTAAGTAAACTTCATGTATATATATATATATATATATATATATTTCATTTTACTGTCGCATTTATACAATTCAAAAAAGTAATCGGTCTCAAACACTGAGACAAGACTACTCCTACATAAAAAGTATCATATTAGAAGAAAACTGATTACCAATTAAAACTACATTGGGCTCAAAGACTTCCCACGCTTTGAGAGTTACAAGTTACAAATTCACGATCCACAAATTACGAGTAAATACTGGCTGGCCTACAGCATGATGCATTTCAGGTTACATCTGACTTTAATTTACATAAAATATATTATTTAGAACTTAGGAAAGTTTTGCAAATCTTAACAGTTCCACTCGTAACAATATTTTGCATTTTATTTATATGTTTTGCTGTTTCTTTCTTGTTTTTTTTAAGTAAGTAAGTAAGTAAGTAAATAAGTAAGTAAGTAAATAAGTAAGTAAGTAAGTAAGTAAATAAGTAAGTAAGTAAATAAGTAAGTAAGTAAGTAAGTAAATAAATAAATAAGTAAGTACGCAAGAAAGTAAATTATCCTTACACGTTTAAAAGTTGTTAGTCTTCGAAGAAAATTACACACCCTTAAATACATAAAAGATATACCAAAATGCCAAAATAATGTACGTAAATATGAGTAAGTAAGTAAGTAAGTAAGTAAGTAAGTAAGTAAGTAAGTAAGTAAGTAAGTAAGTAAGTAAG
>RDPX01000052.1:2076863-2128466 GCA_003991215.1 Morbakka virulenta | reverse complement strand
GTAAGTGTAAGTAAGTAAGTAAGTAAGTAAGTAAGTAAGTAAATAAGTAAGTAAGTAAGTAAGTAAGTAAAAATACAGAAATGTATGTATATTTGCATATATAAATAAAACATACGACTGAATGGACTGAATAATAGCTAGCATATAAAACAGATATGACATTTTAACAAGTACAAAACACGTAAACAAACAAAACAGAAAAAACAGCCAGGCAGCCAGCCAGACAAACATATATACACATACAAACTAAGTCTTGAATTTATACAGGAGTGCTTGATAAAAAAGCAACTAAACTTAAGGAACAACTACATTTCTTGTGCAACTAAAATTTTCACATATATATAAATATTAATAGAAATGTGTAAAATCAGGAATCCCCACAAAAACTAAGCATTCAACACAATCGCCGGAGTTTCTTTACAATTTTTATGACCCTTGAGGAATGTGGATAGGAGTACAAGTATAATTTTGCTTTCATCAATCTTCTACACTTTCACCGGGGAATGTGCAGTTTTTGATCCTCATAGCCACATTACCCATTTGGTGTTGGTGAATGCGGGATACATTTGTCTTTCATCATGGGATTCAGTGAAAATAAGAAATATTCTTATTACTCACCGCAGTTAAAAAAATCCAAAATGCTTACATCCGATGTGAACATGGTGGGTGAAATCGCAAGGGGATAGAGGTGAAGCAAAAATTGAAAAATATAACGGAAGTGCGTATCATGTTGTACTTAAATCTATGGTGAGTGTGCCAAAAAAGCAGCAAAAATTACATGGATTAGTCGTAAACCGGATGGTGCTCAATGAGATGAATAATCGTTGTCAAGTCGACCTGGAAATTATGCAGACCCAGACAGAGAATATGTGTAATGTGGTGTACAGCTAGAGTTTTCCACATTCCCCGACGTTCATCAGTTAAGGTAGACAATGTAACCATTATTCCCACTTTCACCGGAGAATATGATTACAAAATTTGATTTTATCTAAATATTAACTACAAACCTCATCATCACTGGGAATTGTAAATAACCATAGGGAAAAATGTAGTAATCATGCCTGTTTATCGACATTTATTGAATCGACCGTGGAATGAGCACAATCGCCGGCGATTATGCACGATACCCGAATTATTTACATTCACTTCAACATAGTGATTGTTCATTTTGAGATATTTACTCTTTAAACATCCTACGCCTAATGTTGTATAGCGGTTGGCATCCACTTCAAAAATGATGGAAAACACGGTAAAAGAAACTTTACTTACACTGCACTGTTAGTTAGCTAGCAACATAACTTTTTTTCACAAAAATATCCTCGCAAAAACTTGAAAACACGTCGTAGAATACCAAATGCGAGATGTTAGTTCGTACCTTAAATATCCTGTTGTCAGTAAGGTTCTCATCTTCTTCTCCTTCTTTATTTTGAAATATATTTATATCTTAGGGGTGAGGGATCGGAACTTCGATTCAAAACATTACATTATATAGGCACAGATTAAATATGTAAGCACATACTACTACACAGTCAGTTCATTAACTATAGCAAGGATCACAAGTGCGATGTTGTTTACACAAAGAGATAAATGTACAAATAAATATGGAGCATGTTAAAGTGTGCCGATGTATGTATGAATATTTGCATGAATCTTGCATTTTCTACATTGTTTATGACAATAAATATGGGTATATCATTCTATGCACAGTAACTGTGTGCTACAATAGCACAATTTAATCTTTTAGCAACCTGCCATTTACTGCTGTTGGGAAAAGACTTGTTCAACTATTATCTTATTTATCTCATCTTATTTCAATTTAACTGTAGGGTCAAACCACACTCCCGTTTTCTAGGCGTTAATTTACTGACCAAGCTTGATTTCGCTTTGTCACTATAAACAAGACGAATAACGGATCACCTTAAGACCTACAGCCGCAAGCCGCATAGAAAAAAGGATCATCCTGAATATATCAACTCAATAATGGACTCCTCACCGTTGATCATTGCATAAAAATTTATTAAGTAGCCTATTTTTCTTATAACCTCAATTGCTATGGTGTCAAAAGTCGATGTTATAAGCAGGATTAAATTTATTGAACTGCAAACTATGTTCCCACGTAATCCGTGTGCCGCAGCCTAGCTAAAAGGTTCTTTTTCTGTTGCATACAACATCAACCGATGTTTGCATGCACAAAATACAATGGATCTCACCAATCTTCAGTTATATAGCTTAAAAATATTCGTTTTCAGATTTAATCAACACCAGAGCCAAAGCAAAGTTATATGAGAAAAATAAAAGATTTGAAAAAATAAAAAACAGGAAATGAAAATCATACAAATGTACCTTTGGAACAGCAAAGGTGACTTTAACAAAACTCTTAATTGGGCTCCCGATGTATTCTTAAAAAACACGATAGTTTGGTCATGCGAACAAAAAAGACTCTCAAGTCTGGCATCGTATTTTCTCTCAAAACGTGAAATTTCGAAGTTTTAATTCTATCTTGTTTAATTGATTATTGTTACTTTATAAGGTACATTACAACGGGAAATTTCCCGCCGCTCTACATATTTATACGGGAACTAAGTACTAATGTAAAATTCAGTTTATTCCCTTGCAATGGTATGCAGTGAATATTACTCACAAATTTCAACTTTACGATAGAAAAAGGAAAACCCCGAAATTCACAACAATTAGTATCGCTGTTTGCGTAAAATTGGAATAATTAGAATATTTGGAGTCAACATTACAGGAAAAAAAGAGCTATTATTGAAAAAAAAATCAATTTTGTCTCTTTTCCCAATCAGGTAACAGGATTTTTAATTAGTCTAGATTCAAATTTTAAATATCTTCTAAAATTTTTACATTAATATGAACACTATATTTCAATGTAATGCTTACAACTGTAATACATACTTTATCATTTTTACGTTTGACTGAATTTAAGTAAACCCCTATACAGCTTGAATGATTACGTAGCACTTATTAAATTATTCAACCTTACATTCTTATAATTTAAACCTACTGCTTAATGAAAACGAGTACTGACAGTGGGCAAATACTAAAAGTTATTCCAGGCAGCATAAAAATGACCCCTACAGGCCACTGTAAGGCATTAATAATGTTAATATATAGTGTTTCCTTGTGTTAAGTTCCGCGTAGACAATATTGAGTTACGCGAACAAGCAAGTACCCTGTAAGGTGTCTAATTAGATTTAAAACTTGACGGACGATCAAAATTTTTACAAATTAACTTCCTTGTGTGAGATGCACTTCTAAAAAGTGTTTAGACATAAATTCAGTACAGGGGCGAAAATGCAAGTTAAATCTATGGCTGAATGAAGTTATCAGTTCAAGCTCAGGTAGAGTCCGAAGAAGGGGTTTTCCTCAACATTGAGACAGGATTTAAATTACGTCTGGTAGATTTTGGAGGCCACTGTCACCATAAGATCATAAAACAAATATTCCCAAACCTTTTTTATCCCAATGAAGTATTAGGAAGAATACGATAAGTAAAAAATTATCCCAGCTTACTGGGAATATTGTCAGTTGTAACTACCTGATATCACAGACACGTTGGTGAACCGGCTGACTGCCGCGTCGCAAGTCTTGTCTGGGGACTCTACCCGGACCTGAGCACCTGAGGGGAACAAACTTTATGTATTTTACTTCTCAAAGCTTATTAATACTCCATGGTTAACTGACTGAGCTAATAGGGACAACTTTACACCAACCTATACCTAACTACTTGATATTAATTTTTTATAACAAAAATGATACAGGATTAAGGAGTTAAATCAACTGAGTTACATATCCCGATTGCTACATCTGAATGTGGCGGTTCTCATTGTGACCAATGTAAATTTTATCTGCAGTTTTTACGACGTTATCAAATAACCTAATGCCGCATTTAACTCCTGGTCGAAGAGAATCAAATGATATCCTACAGAGTGTATCCGGTGACGATGCACAATCAGGCTTATCCTTGTCAGAACGTGTTAGAAATATGTTATATGAAGAGTCATTACCATCGTTCGAACCACTCCTTGCCGCTTTGATGTTGACAACAACTTTATCAGAGCTAGTCTGTTCGAAAATTATGTCCACTGGATCTCTTGGATATACTGTAAGGTTAACAAGTTAATGGGGCATGGGTTAGTTATGTGCAAAAAGGAAAGGTGCAGAGTTAAATTATAATTAATATAAGAAATAATATAAATAATATAATAAGCTTTTACTCCAGAAAGAATGTCATATTAGATATTAGCCTTCAAAGAACAAATTTAGGCATAATATGTAATGAAAACATAGCATTTAGAGATACAATAGAATATAGCTATTTAAACCCTAAAAAACAAGCCTTATTTTTAACGATCACTCCTTACATATCTTACAATAAACACTTTAACTTTATTTTCCAATTTCATATATATATATATATATATATATATATATATATATATANCTGTAAGGTTAACAAGTTAATGGGGCATGGGTTAGTTATGTGCAAAAAGGAAAGGTGCAGAGTTAAATTATAATTAATATAAGAAATAATATAAATAATATAATAAGCTTTTACTCCAGAAAGAATGTCATATTAGATATTAGCCTTCAAAGAACAAATTTAGGCATAATATGTAATGAAAACATAGCATTTAGAGATACAATAGAATATAGCTATTTAAACCCTAAAAAACAAGCCTTATTTTTAACGATCACTCCTTACATATCTTACAATAAACACTTTAACTTTATTTTCCAATTTCATATATATATATTGTACTTTGATTGATTAATGCTGGCCTTATGAAAGGGACCAAACATACTGAAAGGGCCAAGAAAACACAATAGGGCGTACATACATTTTCGTTCTGTTTGTACCAACAAAATATGCTAATAGAATTTTGACAGAGAACGATTACGTTATTCAAAATCTTGATATTTATATTAAATTTCATAATCAAACAATTTATTCTACTCGGTAATACATTTAAGTATCCAGCTGTTTTAACCCAATTAAAATTTCTGAGGCATTAAACACGGGTGTCACTGAAAAACGACGACGTTGACAAAACAGACATGACAAAAATTGTAAAAGAGGTCTTCCAATACGATTTCCAACTATCGCAAAAATTCCCAATAAAATAACCTTTCACTTAATATATAAAATAAAAACAATTTGTGCGTGCAATTCCGGTGCAAAAATTAACTGTGCTAATGAAAACCACTTTCGAGTGGTAGGAAAGAACAAACAAACTGTCTATGAAGTTTGCATTTAATTAAAGTGCAAAGAATCTTGGAAGCCTTTTTCTAATGTAAAGGATTTGTCAAGTCTAAACGACTCCATGGCCTTCTGCTAAGCTTTGAAAGAAATGACCTGTCCATATAACAGGAACAAGGAGAGGCTTTCCTGTTTAGACAACATTGCAATTGGCTGTACCTTGAATTGGTTACCATGACTTCAATGAACAATGCTTAACACATTTCTGAAGCAATGTAGTGGCAGTAAGTACAATGACCTGACAACAACTATTTGTTGGATGCTTGATACTGCGACGACTTGTAGTCAAATTTGACTATACTGTTTATTATTTTATAATATCTTTGCGAGAGTGATAATGAAATGCACCTTTTATTCATGTGGGCTATGTATAACCAGTAACCCTTATATTGGTTCTTACAACCTATTAAATGCCCACCAGCATTGGAACCTGAAATGACACATGGTCTTATTTGTCAAATGAGAATGTGATTCCTGATTACTAAACCCAACAGGTTGTATCAGAAATGAAAACTGAACACAAATGGTACCCGGGTGCTTGATAAAAAATACAATTCTGACTGAATATAACTTTAACAATATCAACTGACTGTTTCAATTTCAATTAACTAACACCAAATCAAATGAAAATGATTAGATTTTTTTGTAGTAAAGGGTCCACAAGGACAATAATAATAAGATTTTTATACTATACAGCATTGTTAAGGTTAGTGTTCAGTAGTGTTTCAAATTTGGAAATGTTTATCAGACACCCTTTTAGGGCTGAATCACACTTTTGTCAAAACACTCTTTAAAGGCTAAACTTATGTACACATCTACAACATTTCTCTACAACTTACCACAATAATTTTAAAAGCTAAATGTTGTAATTAAAGTAGTAGACAGTAGGACTTGAGCACGCACAGATAGCTGAGCTAATTAGTACAACAAGCACCATTCACGGGCCACATTTATTTGCTCCACTACTCCACTACATTCTACACGAAATCCATAATGGGTATGGGCAACAAGTACCTCCATATTGTATAGGTCACTGAAAGTAATCAACAAGATGTACAATCAAGAAAAAATGGTGGGGCTGGGTAGTGGGTGTGAAAAGATAGCACATACAGGCTACGGGGGGGGACCTCCAAAAAAAATGCAGCAAATGTTATCACCTCGATTTTTTTAGTACCTTCTAACGAAGAGATCAATTGTGCTTAAGCTAGCTTCTCCTTTCAGTTTAACAGATGATGTCACAAGGAACGGTGCTTACTAGAATGTTTGGTCATATCTAAATATTTCCTGAAACACCAAAAAAATTTCAGATAGCATTCTTCTATTTGTTAGTCGTTGCCAATTTTCGACTTTAGTTCAGTATCTTCGTATGTTAAAATTTTGTAAAGTAGAATCCGTGTCACATACAAATAAGCTTTGCTGGGGAACAACATACTATTGTAATGTAGCTAAGTCAGTGAGTTGACATGAAACGAGGATGGAAATATTGGAATATGGCTAATAGGGTTATAATAGAGTGTTACATACAAAGTGAATATGACAAAAATGGACATATGATTTGAATGCAAGAGATCTGGCTTTAAAAGATCTTTTTAATGTCACGAGAGAGTCTTAGGGACCAGGTACGACCCATAAAAAAAAAGGATGGTTAAGTACATATGGCCAGATAATAAACTAACGTCCCGCAGAAAGTCATGATGGCATAGTTAAGTGAACTTCAATTCAGTGATGAGGAACTTATTATTGCCAAAAGGATTCATGCTATAATCCAATCTACTGAGAGAAAAAGGTTATCATCTATCAAAAAAGTGAATACAAAGCAAGTCCTGGGAAGTACAGAACGTTAATAGCCTCTTGTAGAAAAGATAGGAACGGCACATCGACAAAGAACTTTCGTAGTTGAACAAACAGAACAATCTGACGAAGAATAAGATATGACTGTGATGAATGACGGTAAGTATGTTGAACAAATGCCTCTTCTGAATAATCATCTTTTAACGGAAAATAGAGTTCAAAGTCCGGAAAGCTAGAAACCGTGAGGAAAATACGGCAATAAGGTAACAACTGAGTCTTATGAGGAAGGAAATAAAGAAGCCATTAAGGAAGCTCGCCTGGACATTTTGTGAGAACTCAGCAGGATTGAGCACCAAAATTTGAAGGAGAAAGAAACGCTCCCTAAGATCAGAGCGAGTTCTAAACGTAGCTCAAAGATAAAATTATAAGGTTGCACTAAAGAATGTCTTAAAAAATAAATCTATGGACCCAACAGAGGTTTATTCTTTAAAAATATCTGCAGTGAAGAAAAGCAATTTAATGCTCAGGCAACGTGGATATGACTGTAAGGATCAGCTGGATTCTCGAAAATTGTCAGAATATGTCCAAATAATGAGCAACTCCTGGATTGATTAAAAAAGGGCCTTTGACAGTGTCACACATGACTGTAACCTAAAAGGTACCGTAATCTATAAAAATCCAAAAAATAACGTATCTAAATCGCAAATTATCCTCTTCCTTTCGCGCAATAATGGTGTTTCCCAATCAGAAACGATTAAAATCCTGACATATTTCAAGGAGATTATTTATCTCTTTTACTTTTCTGTATGGCTTTAATACCCTAACGAGTTGAACAACATCACGTACGGATACAATATCTCTGACAAAACCAAAAATCCTCTTTTTTATATGGGTGACGTAAAATTGCTAAGATAGGTGAAGAACTACTTACCAACGATAAAGGAATGGGCCTTGGGCTAGACTAATGTGCGAAAGCAACATTTCATCGTGAGAAACTGACAAGAACTAGGTCAATAATCCTGAACATTGACGTTACAATTAGGGACTTGGACCCTGAAGTGAACTACAAATATCTTGTGTAAACAAAAGTAATGGAATAAATGATGTATCCATGAAGGAAAGTCAAAGAGGAGTATTATAGACGTATCCGTCTAGTATTGAAGTACTGAGTTGAACTCAAAAAATCGAATTGAAGCCATAAACATCTTAGCCGTACCTGTTGTTCAATACAGCTTCAACAATCTAGACTGAAACATGTCTGACCTATGACCTATGGTTGGTATTACATAAAATGTATCACCTTAAGGAAGGACGTTGAAATGCTCTATTTGCCAAGAAGGAATGGGAGCAGAGTATTGATGTAAATAGAAGTGAGTAATAGACCTCGACTATTGGAATGGATACATGCATTCAAAGTAGTACCGACTTGATAATCCAATTAGTAGATTGTCATAAAAGAAGCAAAAACTTGCATTCCATAAAGAAAGAATCACAAAAATTCAACGAAAAGCTCCATTGGAAAGATCAGGAAATAAACAGAAAATACCTGTCTGTCTGTCATTTCGTGACGTTGGCGATCATGGCTTTCCAACGTTTTCTGTCTTATGTGGCTTTCAGTAGTTCTACTTCTGTAGTCCCGGTTTCCGTCCCCGCCGGCACCTCCTTCTTCATCCAACTGCTTACGGCTATTTAAGAATGTTGTTCCCTAACGCCCTCTACTTCTGCTGCCTTCTATTTTTCTCATAACGTGGCCAATGAATTCCAGTTGTCGCTTTCCAGGTTTTTTCATCGACTTTCTTCCTCTCCCTATTCTCTGCAGGACTTCCTCGTTCGTAACCATCTTTCTCCATAATATTTTTAACATTCTTCTATAAAAACACATTTCTGTTGCCTCTAACTTTTCTCCATTACATCTGAAATTGTCCAGCATTCATTGCCGTACAATAAGGTCTTAGTTATTGACAATTTTCGGTCTTTTAAGATTTTTGAAAGGTTTTCGAACGTAGTTTTAGCAGTCCCTGCCCTTCTTTTGATCTCTTTCTCGCTTTTGCCATCTGCTGTTAACACGCTTCCTAGGTATCTGAAGTTATCAACTTGTTTGATGGTGCTTTTGCCAATTCTTAGAGGGCATTTCAGAATAATTGCTTTCTTACTAACTACAAGGCACTCTGTTTTCTTATAATTAATTGTTAGACCTTTTGCTTCGCTGGCTTCTACAACTTTATCAAGTAACATTTGAAGTTGTTCTTCTGACTGCGAGACAAGAACGGTATCGTCTACTTTGCGTAAGTTGTTAATATTGTGTCCACCGACGGTGATGCCTTGCAAGCCATATAATTCTCTCATTATAGTTTCACTATACAGATTAAACAGGTCAGGTGAGAACACACACCCTTGACGCACGCCTCGTTTAATTTTTATGAAGTCGCTAAGTTCATTGGCAGCTCTCAACCATGCTGATTGTTTCCAGTATAGGTTGCGCAGCAGTCTTAAGTCTTTGCCATCTATTTCTATGGATTGCATTCGCTTTAGAAGTCCTTCATGTTTCACCTTGTCAAACGCTTTCGTGTAGTCGATAAAGCACAAGTACAAGTCTTTTTGCATTTCTATGGCTCTTTCGGAAATCATTCGTATCATCCAGATAGCGTTCCGTGTGCCAGCATCCTCTACAAAACCACTTTGCTCTTCACCAATTTCTGCCTTGATTTTACTGCGTGATCTAGGCATAATAATCTTTGGAATAATTTTTATGATTTGGCTCATCAGGCTAATTGTTCGGTGTGATTCGCTGTCAATTGCTCCTGGCTTTTTTGGTAGTGCAATGAAAATAGATTCACTCAGTTCTTTTGGAATTTCGCCGGTGTCATATATTTCATTAATTATTTATACTATATTAATGTCTTCATATTTTTGGCTTAACCATGCTTTCTTTTCTCTACAGCATTTATCATTCATCTTTTCAGTCATTTCTTTATATTCTTTAAAATTTTGTTAGCAATTTGTCTTCTTTCATTCATCAATTCTAAGATTTCATAAGTTAGCCATTTACTTTTCTTTCTTTTTTCGCATTTGGGGACAAGGTTTTTCGATGTTGAGGTTACGGCAGTTTTGAAAGAGCACCACTTGTCTGTTGTTTCTTCTAGTAGACATTCGTATCTGTTTTTTACTTCCACTGCATATTCATTTTTGAGTTCGGTGTCTTTTTGTAGTAGTTCAATTTGTTGTTTTGGAGTGGACTTTAGCTTTCTTAACTTCTTTAGTTTCACAGCTACACTGCAGACAATAGGAACATGGTCACTGTCACAATCCGATTCCTGAATTAGCTTTCGATTGTTTTATTGTGTCACGAAAACGGCTGTTGATTGTGATATAGTCTATTTGGTTTTTGTGTTCTCCGCTTGGGCTTCTCCAGGTCCACAGACGTCTTGGATGCTGTTGAAGACAAGTGTTTGTGATTACTTACGGTTATTTGCTTCACACCACTGGGTCCAGTTCTCTCCTATTTTATTCCTTGTACCAAGGCCATATCTACCTATCACTTCTTCTCCATCTTTTCCAACTTTTGTGTTTAGATCTCCCATTATTATAATAATTTCTTGAGATTTGCATTGTGTTTTCGATTTGTCAAGTGTATTATAAAAATCTTCTATCTCTTTGTCAGTACTGTCAGCTGTTGGTGGGTATACCATAATGATTGAAATGTTAAAAGGATTTCCTTTTATTTTAACTAGCATGATTCTTTCAGAGAGTTGCCAATGTCCCATTAGACATTTGCGCATTTCTTCGTCTAACAGTATACCGACTCCTATTTCGTGCTTTTCGCCGTCAACATAGATCACTCTAAACTTGTCGCTTTGGAATTCCCCATTTCTTTTCTATCTTGTCTCACATAGTCCTAGGATGTTGATTTCGAGCCTTTTTATTTCTTGCTTAACATTTTTCACGTTCCCATTCTAATAACCTTCTTGCTGCAGGCAGTCGCTTGATGACGGTCCGGTGCCACTTGTCGCACCTGGGCAACCTTACCGAGCGAAGGGCCGACTGTTGTCTTGGCCCTATTCACGCTGTTATCTTTATTGCTTAAACGTTGTATTACCATAATTGTTCTTGGCGAAGGGCAGGTCCTGACCTTTGGGACAGTGGTTTGCCATTGCCTTCTGTCCCATGCAGTGCCCGTACTGAGCGGTGATCTCGGCCATTGTCCTTACAAGAAAGATTTTCTGCCCGACATCTTAACTATCGAACCATTAATTACAGTTACAATGTAATATGCTCCAGAACGTCATCCAACACCTGCATCCATGCCTTCACTGTAACCCGAGCAGGGAGGGTATTGGGTGCTACACCTTGCCCAAGGGTGACCCAGTCCTATTAGTCTCCTTTTATGACATGCCAGGACACGGCAGCAGGAGAATTCTTACCCCCATCCTGCAGGGAAAATGCCATCTATTTAAAATGCCCAGAAAGTAAAGCAACCTGAAAAAACTCTTGGACGCAAACAACTCGAGGAAAAATGGTGTCAGAAGCCTCTGGGCAGAGAGTAAAGACCCCGAAACCATGCAGCTTATGTAGATCAAATTGCAACTCATCAGTGGCTGAGGTGCTCTGTGCTTAAAGCAGAAACTGAAGGTTTCATACTAGCACCACAAGATCAATCATTATTTACCGCAACTACTAGACGAATATACTCCACAATGGTTCAGATACCAAATGTAGATTACGTGACAAATACACCGAAACCAAAGACCATCTTGTACCTGGGTGCTCGCTACTGGCACCAAGCGAGTACAAAAAGCGCCATGATAGGGTCGGTCAGTATTTGGACTGGTAGTCTTGTAATCATTACAACTTCAAAACCCCACAACACTGGTAAGAACATCATCCATAACCAGTTGTAGAAGTTGACCACGTCCCCTTATCAGGGAATTTCGCAATGCATTCCGACAAAACTATTCAGGCGAACAGACCAGATATAATAGCAAAGGATTTCAAAAACAAAACATGCCTCTTCACTGACATGAGTGTCCCGACAGATAAAAAATCGCTGTAAAAGAGTACGAGAAATAAAGCAAATACAGGGATCTAGAAATACCGATCCGATAAGTAATTGTATATAAAGGTAAAAAAACCCTCTTGATAATAATATTGATAATTTGAGCAGCAAACAATGTCTATTACACTGATTAAAAAGTATTGAAACAACTGGTCGTTTTAATATCAAACAAAGGGCTTGTTCGTTGAAAACCATCAAGACTTTTGGTATGCTTTGAATACCTGAGGTTACTGTAAATGGCTTGATATCTAGAAGTATTAACAACACAATCTGAACTTGCTTTGCAAAAACTAAACAACAACGACAATAATGATAATAATAATAATAATAAGGCCCCAACTGCAAGGTCATGTGCTGTTTTTTTTTATGTACATCAATATCGCACACACGTGGGTGTGATGCATGCACCCAGTTTACCCTTATCGGGCTGGTAGTCGGATGGGTTTGCTGGGGTTTCTACCCCTGAGTCCCCCATGGGCTCGTATTGCTCCACCACTCAATAATAATAATAACAATAGAAATAATGATGATGATGATGATAATGATAAAACAAAAAGATTAACTTCAATTGCTGTTTCTATATAAAATTTCAAGTNTGTGATGCATGCACCCAGTTTACCCTTATCGGGCTGGTAGTCGGATGGGTTTGCTGGGGTTTCTACCCCTGAGTCCCCCATGGGCTCGTATTGCTCCACCACTCAATAATAATAATAACAATAGAAATAATGATGATGATGATGATAATGATAAAACAAAAAGATTAACTTCAATTGCTGTTTCTATATAAAATTTCAAGTAGACATTTGCTCTATGTTTTATATTTATTGCAATGAACTGTGTAACGGCTCTTCTCTTGGATGTAAGTGCGTGTTAGAGTGTGTGTTAGTGTAGGAGTCTGTTTGAAACATGCATACAGAAAGCACGTATCTATCACAACTTCACTGTGGCCCTGCATTTTAAATCAAAATATTAAACTGAACCCCTACAGATGTAGCGTAAAATTAAACTTATATCACCTCGGATGTCAAATAGTTAATTGCAATATAAACTGTCTATATTTTCACTATATCTTTATTCGTAAACAAAGTCCGCAACGAATAACAAATAAAGGGAAATACTATGACTTCTGGGTCCAAAATAATAACAAATGTTTGTCTCCTTTACCAACCTTCACAAGCATCTTGAATAAGACCTGATAATACATTAAGATCAATAAGCGAGACAAAATTTTGAGTCGTGGTTTTCAAATTATCCAACTAATATAAACATTTCGTAGAGTCCTTCGTCGTGCAGAATCTATGTGTCATCGTAGTTGGCATATACCAGCGAATTCAAACACGTTTGAGCTGTTAAAATTGGTAAAAAAGTTTAAAATGTGCACATGGCACTTTATAAAGTTGTGAAAAATGTGGTACAGAAAATTTAGAGATTTGTTTTTCAAATAATCCACCTAATATAAACATTTCTTAGTAACCTTAAAACCTCGTGCAGAACCTGTGCCATCGTTGATGACATATACCAGCGAATACATACATGTCTGTGCTGCTGAAATGGGTAAAAAGTTAAAAATGTGTATATGGCACTTTATAAAGCTGTGAAAAATGTGATACAGGGCTAATTCTGAGTAACAAACAAGAAAAGAGATAACCTCTGGCACACTCTGATTAAAGCTGGGGGCTGTAAAGGTCACTGCATCAGAAAAAAATCAGCATGGTGCGAAAGGCGAGAAAACAAACAAGCTAATTTCTTTGTACATTAACCTGTAGCGTTTAACATGCGAACAAGATTTACACCACTTGGTATAATTTTTTTGTGTGAAAAGAAAACAGAGGTAGAAAACAAAATTATTCACAAAGATATGCAATAGAATACCAAAAAAAACCTGAGAATGGACTTGAAACATTTCAAATAGTCGATCTGAGAAAATGAATCACAAAAAAAGAAATTACCACAACGTAGCAGTTCTTGGGAAAATACAGAGAATTTTTAAAGACAAAATATAAAAATAGTTACTGTATCAGATAGAATTATACAGACAGGTACGGTGCGTACTTGTGTATTGGGTAATTAGTGCACAAAACACAGATAAACGTATGGCAAACACCATCAATGTGATGGGCGGACCACTTACGCAAAACCAAATTACTAGGAAAAAGCTTCTAGTTGTCGTAAAAGTTTCAAAAGCACCTAATTAACCTACTGTAGACCAAATTAAGTGAAATAAGGTAGTTACTATTATCTCATAAAAAAGTGTAGCTGCACTATACAGTAGAGAGTGGTGTGCATTAGTAGGTTTAGTGTTCAATATGCACTTACGTATTGACACAACCCCATCATCCCCTGCAGCACAGACAAAAAATTAAAATTAATAGCAAAACTTTTGATACTGTGATTTGATTACTGTGATCTTGTTGCCTGCTGGCAACAATCAGTATGGTGCCATCCGTATGAACTCAAATGCATTATAGTTGGTCACTCCTGTAAAACGACGAAATGAAAAACAGTACTGACATTCTGTAAAGAAAAATATCGGTCTGCATTATGAGTGGGGAAGAAAACTTAAGAACGAAACAGCTCCTCATAAAACAGGTTTGCAAAATTGCACAATGCTGTTTCTATGAGAATTTTTGACCTGGAGGTGTTGAGTATCAAAAGTAACTTTTTTAAAAATTGCTAAAAAATTTAAAAAATTGCTGTTATTTTATCTGCGCAATGACGAATTCTTTAAAAGGTCATCTGCCCAAACGTAGTAATAATATCAAATACTGATATATAGAGTTGAAACTGGAAAGGCATGTACAGGATACTGATTTCAAAATATAATATCTTTGTTTATCAAAGTTTTCAAAAATACTTTTAAGTTCAGTTTCTAAAATATCTTTACAAAAAACAATCACTTTTTTCCGGAGCATTTTAACGAGAACAAAGAACAGTGGGCTCATTTTGACAAAAGAAATAGTTAATCTGCTTTCTATGGTGTTCAGCCTCCCTCAAGTAATTTACGAGTAAATCGCAACCATGCTCCTCTGATAGTATGGGTAAGGAGGGTTTGGGTGAGCGACGGCACAGCTACGTACAGGCGCAAGCAAAAAACAATGGAAAAGGTTGTTAACAAATAGTAAAGTGTAACATCACATGACAATCACGCTAGCAACAAACTCTCTAATACAGTTTAAAATATTTCAAAGGTAGTTGGTAATTTTTTGAAACAAAAAAGTATTACAGATTATGGGCTGGGGGAGTAAAAGGTTTAAATAAAGGTATTTCCTGTCAATACTGTGGCAAAATGGGATTCTGACACAAACCCTAACAAGCGTTTTTCACGTTATTAGATTCATGATACAGGAAAACGTAACATATATAGAACAAAGCAGCAACGACTATTGAAATCAAGCTCAACAAGAACTGGGATGTACGTACTTATATATTTGCAATTAATACATCCCTGCTCCTACAAACATATCTTTATTGTATGATTGAAAATTTTATTCTGTTACATACATCACATTAAAACAATATCAAAAACTTGAAATAATCAATTCATCATAAAAAACCCCCCTTGAATTAGGATTTTCAAAATATAAAAGTAAACAATACAGAATTGGAAGTCTTCCGCAATCCAACCATTTCCATTACCATTTACCAAAATTATGGGGAAAATATAAAGCGGGTAGGAGAAGTATAAATTTTCATTGTGCCAAACCCACACATCTATCTTCACCCCACAAGGGGTTTCTAAACCAACATGAGCAACGTAAGAAAACGTCTGCCCTATACACATACATTTGCCTATTCAGATCTATTCACAGCTCGTAAAAATGCTATAAAATGCTACTGCAGGTTAAACGTTTATACCAAATGTTCAAAATGAGAGTTTAAAGCCTAAAAAATAATTGAAATACGTGGAAAATATAAGCTGCATCGAACTCGATTCGATCAAGTATGCAGTTTCTGTGCAGATCCGCTCAACTATCGGCTCTACCTTACTAAGCAGATAATTTTTGAAATCCAGTCTTGTTCTGTCTTTAGAACAATCCATTAAGGTGTTCATTACCCCATAATGGGTACACCTCCTTATTTTCACTCGACTAGACTAATATGCCAATTTTACTGCACACGTTAATAAGGTGGCATTAGGCTATTGCACTTCAGGACAATACAAGAAAGTTCACAGGCGTGATGGAGAAGGTAACATTTCCACTCTCTCGTGTCTTATCCTTTATGATTGTTGACGATCATTGGTTTTCACCATTTCCGGTCTTTGGCTATTTTTTCAGCTCTGTCCTTGACATTTCACCTTTATATCTTTGCAGTACCTGACTGACCATCTGATTTTTAAAAATTCTTAATTATCTGAATCTTTTTCTTACTCAACTTCTCTTTCCTTCTATTGGTCCGNCACCTCCTTATTTTCACTCGACTAGACTAATATGCCAATTTTACTGCACACGTTAATAAGGTGGCATTAGGCTATTGCACTTCAGGACAATACAAGAAAGTTCACAGGCGTGATGGAGAAGGTAACATTTCCACTCTCTCGTGTCTTATCCTTTATGATTGTTGACGATCATTGGTTTTCACCATTTCCGGTCTTTGGCTATTTTTTCAGCTCTGTCCTTGACATTTCACCTTTATATCTTTGCAGTACCTGACTGACCATCTGATTTTTAAAAATTCTTAATTATCTGAATCTTGAAGTTTGGCTTTCCAAATCTACCTTTCTCAATACATGACCCTGGGAGCGGATATTTTTGTCCGATATTTTTTATGAGATATTGTTCATTGCCTTCTTTTCCTTCTGACCACTTTAGTTGTCCCAGCCATTCGGTACCTCAGCATCTACTTTTGTCAAAACCTCTGTTTGATAGAAACAAATTTTAGCCTCTTCCTGATGCCTTTCTATTTGCTGGAATACTGTCCAACACTTCCATAAATTAGTGTAGCCAAAAGATAACTCTTAAATTCTTATTTTTGTCTTTATTAATATCTATTGGGACTTTAAGATACGAAAAAACTTTGAAATTTGTCTTCTGCTCTACCTACCCTTCCTTACATTTCCATTATCTGGAAGAAAGAATTTGATGGAACAAAGAAAAACAAACACTGGTAATTCATGTCCTTTCATTTTTTGGAAATACCGAAATGTTAAAGTAAACATGTGAACGTTACACCTAAAAAGGGCTCAGTCAGACGCCAGTCCCGCCAAGGAGATAGAGTGAGTGCAATGGTGGCCATTGCCCAACATCTTCCGATGAGGTGCCTTTTCACCCCTAAAAACCTGTAAAAAATTGTAAGAACTGGGACAACTTTGGGAACTAAAAAAAAGTTTAAAACCTTTATTTTAAAACTGTTGGTAATGAAATACCCTCAGGTTCAAAAACTCTTGGTACTAGCTCAATGTCTTATAAAACAGGATATGCGTATTAGTTGTTCGTCAACGCATTTTTTGGCTTTCATTTGTCTCTCACAAAATGGTTGTTAGGTATTATAATTACATAGCATTGGCAGGTGGTCGTCACTAACGTGTTTCTTGTGCGTGTTGTCATAAGTTGGCAAAATATATCAAATGGCATGGCGCAGTTACAGCCAAAATGTAAGGCTAAAAGTTTTATTCTGGAATCTTGCCAGAAAGTGAAGTAATAATCAAAAACGCTAAGCAATATTCTTACCTCGTGCCTTCTTGTTCTTGTAAATTATAAATGCTGTCACTCCAATAAGAAAAAGGAGGAAGACCCCTCCACAAGCGCCGGCGTAAATTGCAGCTTTATCATCAGGTTCATCTTTTCTTTTGCCAGCTAGGTAGGGTCAAAGAAATAACCGTTATGAAGTATAATCAGATGTAAAGTGCAAGAACAACCGCCTTTCCTACTTTACGAAAAAACTCCACTGGCATCTTGAAGCGTCCAAATTAATAAAGCTATATTCAAATTACAAAATGATACCCTTTGAAATAATCTGAAAGTTAACAAAACGCTAATTCCATCAATGGGGAGCTCATTTTCAAATATGTTTTTCTTGAGCCTTTGGTACTACGCTTTTATGTTCCTTTAAGCTTTAATCTATGAAAAGGGCTTGTAAATAGAACAGTTCTATTATTGTCATCATAGGCCTGAATCGAAATTTTTGTATAAAGATTAAGTAAAAATACATGAACAAATCCAGTGCATATAGCAAAATGTATTACAGCATGTACTTTTCGAACCTTTATGGGCATGGAATGGTTTGCATTTAAGTAACAGCCATAAGTAAATTCAGTTTGAATGACTATGGTCTTCACTCATGGGATCCTTCTCTCATTTGTGGGCAATAAAAGTGACGTTTTCTACTTCTTGTCCTCGGAATAGACACCGTTCCTCCAGTGGAAGGCGCAGTTTTGAGCTGCATCGGTGGGTATCGCCAGGCCTACAGGCATGCATTTGGCGCCGTGGTGCAAGTGAGCAGGTTGTTCATTGTCTGTATAGCTACACATGGGCATCGATCTGTTCTTGAAAAAAGTGACGTTTACTCCTGCTTACGTACTAAAGCTTTTGTAGCCGTACGTGTAGTCTTATTTAACAATGGTCCCTTATTATGTGTAACTTTTTCCCCCTCAGTTTTGTGTTAGTTATACTTTGTTTTGTTTTTATTGTATTTTGATAGCTGGCAATCATATTTTGCGCAGATTAAGGCGGAATTGGAAGTGTGAATTCCATTTTTAATAATTGAACAAATTTACTTAGCGAACAAGGTTTGTATTTATTACTACGAATAACACACAAAGAAAAGCAACAAACTGAAAAATCTCAAAAAGTAACCTGCAAAGAAATCCCACATTGATCTAAAATCGTCACCTGCAAGGGCTATCACCCAAATCCAAAGGGAATTTCAATCGGATTAAAGAAAAATAAATATATTGAACACTCTGTACTCTATCAATAATTTTAATAGGGCAATGTAACACTATCCACTATTTTCAAAGGTTCAAGTAAATAACACATATTCTAGCAAGATAGTTGTACTCACTTTGGGGAGGCCTCCTAACAGCAATTATTTTACTTTGTTTACCAGCTGTATCAACTGCAGACAAGGAAATGTCATAGCTTGTTTCCTCTTTTAAACCAGATAATGTAAATGAGCATTCTGAATCACCACAAAATACGATTTTTGTCGTAAAGTTTGTTGCACTGGATTCTTTATAATATATAATATATGAGTTGGTAAGATTATTTCCTTTACATATTGGCTGCTTCCAGCTCACAACTAAATTATTGTTTTGAGAGGTCACTTGAATCACTGTTGGAGGTCCTGGGACAACTAAATAACAAAACACGAGCAAAAACCTTTAACACAATTTAAATGTGGGCACCAAAAACACAAAATATAAACAACAAATCTATTAATGTTTTTTAATTCCTAATTTTATAAGAAGTCACTTACTCACTATCATTTTTGAGTCATCGAGACACGTCAGACGTGTGGGTGTGTGTGTGTGTGTGTGTTTGTGTGTGTGTGCGTGTGACTTTTTTTTAGTTTTAACATCATTTGGCCCCAGCAATTGGTGCCCAGACGGTGTCTTTTAGAAGGGATTTTCTTTTGACAGTGAGGAATTTCTTGGCCGGATGCTCTTCCTGACGCACGCCAATGGATTTCTATTTTATAAAATTCCAAAATATTTTCGCCTGATCATGGAATCGAACCCGGAACCTCTTCGTGACTGTGCAACCGCACTAACCATTAAGCCACGACTCCTACGTACATAGTATTAAGTACATAGTTTAAAGCACATCAGCCGGTAAAACAGATGATTACGTGGGTCATACGCTCTGGCTTAAATCCAGGTATGACGAACTTTATAAAAATAACCATTTCATTTTTTTCTTTCTTTCCTTTCCAAATACTATCGCTTATATAATTTTATGATGAAAAACAACTGGTTCACCAAGATCGATATACTTTTGCTATACATTTGTTGTTTATACTGGGAACCTCTCTATCTGGAAAAATATCAATTTCATAATGTAACCAAATACAGAGTCTTTTTACTTACAACCTACTTTATGCAACTAAGTTCACAAGAACTGGACCTAAAATCACATCAACTATTCAAGCAATTCCAGATGACCAAAACCTTGACTCCCATTTATCAAATGTGAATTATTAATTAAAATGACGTTGAAATACAATAATAACTCACCCTGTTTACTAACAATTATTGTCTTTTGCGAAAAACCAAGGATATTGCTAACTCTGCAGGTATAACGTCCAAAGGTTGCAGCTGTCACTAATATGTTAGACTGAACATGTCCTGCCCCTTCAGTCAAAATAACACTTCCATTTTTAAGTTCTGCAAGTGGTTCAGGATTACCTTCCCCGGAACAACTAGGGGAAATAGTTTGTCCAATACAAGTACGAAAATTTGTATCAACTGTGCTTGCCACTGATGGTCTGTCTATTGAAAAAGAACAAAAATGGAAAAGAACTCAAACCTCCAGTCTCAATGAAAACTAAAACTTACACAACTAGTATATATGTGTCAAAACGCTCACGTTCTGTCCTGTTCAAAAGAATCGGGATCTTTGTTTTCTAAAGAGACCACACGCATGTTATATTTAGCTTTGTTTTCTATTTAACTAGGTCTGTATCCATAGTATGGCCCCAAAATCCCACGTCTAACCAAGCAAGTGACGAGCCTAAACTTTATCCAAGCTAAAGGGCCGAGAAAGGGTATATCAGGGAACAAGACAACTGTAAAACAGCAATAAAACTTAAGATATCTAATATCGGTAAAAATATCTTGTCAAGTGAAACATATTCCTGTCTGTTTCTTGAGCAAAATTTATAACACTTTGTTTACCAGGTCATGAACCCAATGATTTACGCTTAGCTATTTTAACGGGATACTTCTCCTAATACCAGGCAAACAGTTCTTTTGTAAAAGACCTTGCAAGCGTACTTTTACACTTGATGCTCTTTCACTCACAGTCACTATCCTTATCTTTGGGTCAGAGCAAACCTCTATTAGAATCTACCTTTATTAGGTTACAATAACACATCTTAATAACACATTTTAATGCAGCATGAACGTTGCTGTAGATAACATACTCTATCTACATGAGTATACAAACCGTAAAATACATCCGAAACTACAGCCTCGTAAAGCCTTTAAATCTTAAACTTATCTAACCAAAATTGGGTATGCTTAACATAGGTGAAATTAGTCAAAATGTCAAGAAATATTTGTAATTACATACACTGAATATTGATATGAACTTTAGCGATTGCCGCTCCAGCTCTATTAAACGCCCTACAAGTATATGTGCCATTATGTGTCTTGTTGCTATTTACTATCATCAGAATAGCAGTATTCGAAAAGACGGTTCTACTGGTTCCCTTTGTCCAAGAGAAGTTAGGTGGTGGATTGCTACTAATTACTGCGCATAACACTTTCACATTGTCACTTTCATTCACTGTGATAGCCTTTGGGTTTAGGGTGATGTCAGTTGGCGGTACTACGATTGAAAAAAAACGTATGGTATTAGATATGAAAAGTTATAAAAAGTCATTTTTAAAAGGGTCTAACGAATAAGCTAAGACCTCTATGAAAGGCCGCCACTTTTACCTGTACTTCCTTACCTTCTTCATTCAATTTTAAAAATCCATATATTCAAACTGATATCAAAAATATTTTCTTCATTACAAATTCAAATACACTCAATATACAAAAATACCCTTGGCAAGCTCTCGCGAAGTTTACATGTTGGGAATTTCTTCAGCAATTATGCTACAAAGTAATTTGTTGCTCCATTTGTATCCCAATTCTATCTCACCGACCACGTGCAAACATGTCATTTTTAACTCGAAAACAAATTGAGAGCAATACTGTTACTACTACCTTAAATCACTCTCTTTCCGTACGTACTCTGTGTTACTACAGGGTACGTACGGTGCAGTGCTATCTCTACACCACATCTATGGTGCCAGGTTACAGTTCTGTGATTACAAGAAGCATGGTACCTAGCCAACATTCATTACACTAAATAACACAAAAATCAATGAGTACTACGATTATATACAAAACCGTTGACTTTACCTAAAACATTGATACTCAAGTTCGAGCTTTGGATACTTCCCAACATATTTGTTGCTCTGCAACTAAAAATTGCCTTGTAATTTCTGTCATGTTGTAGTTTTGTGATATGAAGTACTCCATCTGAATGTGAATTAATACTACTGATCTCCTTCATATTGATGCCTAACTTTTGGAAAAATGTGTATGTCGGTTTTGGAACGCCGGAGGCTTGACAGGTAATACTGACTGTATGGTTGGAAACCACGTCTTTCGAAGAAGCAGTCAGTTTGACATTGGTGGGCTTGTCTAAAACAAAAAAAACCCCCTCTTTAGTAAAAAACACTACACACACAGACACGCATATATATATATATATATATATATATATATATGTATATATTGTCAAACATCATCAAATATATAATTGTTGCTAAATAAAAGATAAATTCTAGCAGCTTGCAGAGAATTAAATATAACATGACGATAAAACATGTCGTCCTACAGATAAGCCTAATGATACAACTGATAAAACTGGTGAGACTTGGAAAATATTTTGACTGTTTTAACCCAGTAGGCTCTTCTTAGTAATAGCATTTACTTGGTCAAATATTTCAATTTGCAATTCACATTTTGTTGCCAGTACTTCTCAATAAGCTGCGCTTCTTATTAGTTTAGCAACAGCTACTCTGGGGAATAAGCAACATTTATCTAAACCATGCTTGTGCGACTCTAATACCCCATCCAAAAAACTCGCTAGATATAGAGCAAGGTCACAGTTTGTTTGAAACAAATATACTAAAACTATATTTTTTTGCTGCTGTCAGCAAAACATTAGTTTACTTTGAATATTCCTTACTCATGATATAAATTTCCCGCACTAGAAATTTTATCTGTTTCTTTGTTAAAGCACCCTTAATTTGAAAGCTACCTGAGAAGGTAATTTTGCAACAGCCACTATAGTACTAGCTATCAACAGAGCTCAAATAAAACAAGGTTAATGTTGGAGGCAGATAAAAAATAGATCTTTAATATTTCTTTATTTTCAAGGGTAGCATTTTAGAAGGTCAGATTCTAGTGATAATTTTTTGGGCATTACTGAGGGTGGATTAAAAATAAGGAAGGCGTATATTGGAGAGATAAGTGAATTGAAAAAAGAAATCGTAAGGCTACAATAACTAAATGTCTTAACGAGAGAGAGAGAGAGAGAGAGAGAGAGAGAGAGAGAGAGAGAGAGAGAGAGAGGGAGAGAGAGAGAGAGGGGGTAGACAGAGAGAGAGGGGGTAGACAGAGAGAGAGAGGGGGGAGACAGACAGACAGACAGACAAGACAAAAAAGTTTAGGTGAACGTAATTCAAAAAAGCCAACTCAGTCCTGTACTGTTACGGTGGAAATTTTTCCGGACGAATTCATTTTGTATTTACTTATACAAGCATTGTTAGTTTCAGGTAGGAAAAGGTTTAGGAATAAATGGTAAATATTTTGTCATTTTCAAAACCCATGAGAAAAAATTACAGGCTTTCTATACTGCTGAACTACTGGAAATATTGACAAAGGATGGTCTTTGCTTCTGTTCAGTATCAAAATGAAAACGAAACAGAGGCGTATTCTTGGATACTATTTCAAATCTGAAAAGAACACAAGAAAACTATTACACGTTTGATTTTAGTATGTATTTTTAAAAAATCAACTGCCTGTATCTTACCAATCAAAATAATAAAAAAGACATTACACTTACATTGAACAGTGAGTAAAAACGTGGTCATTCTAAAACCAACTGAGCTATTTGCATAGCAAACATATAGTCCCGAATGACTAATAGTAGCACGGTCAAATGTCAAGTTCTCCGCTTTTCCTACAATTGCAAAATTATCTTTTCTGCGCCAGATAATTGTAGGAATTGGACACCCACGAGCTTTGCAGGTAAAAGTAACCGAGTTACTTTCATTGACAGTCTTGTTTTTTGGTCGATAGGAGAAGGCCGGTATACCTTGTGACAAGAAAACATAAAACAAAGTGTTAGTGCCATTTAGAAAGCAAAGCTTCATGGAATTAAGTACTATCACTTTCGACTACTTACAAAAATAATGTATAAAAGGTGCATTAATAAATTTAAAATAACTGCAAATTGCTTACTTGGGTAAAAAACAATTATGTAATCGGTACAAAGCGTGCTCCAACTGAACAGACTTTTTCCAAGCACTTCTTTCTTACTAATTTATGAGTTTTAAATGTTTCCCTGTTACCATTAAATCTGGTATTTTTTCTTCCGACATCAATTCACAACAACCTTAAAATGCCGTGTGTTCAGGTAGTCTGAAATCTTCACTAACACTGCTCCCCAGTAACACGTAGTACGACGACTTTGCAAGTGTTCAGTGGGTTGTCTTACCAATTGATTTCATTTTATTTTATTTATCCATTGTTTCAATATCTATATGTGCAATAAACAGGAATGGTATTGTATTTCTGTCACCAGGGGCATCATCGTTTATACAGCGATCGTTCACTTATATCAGTAACACCTGAATCAATGAATCTCATAAGACAAACCAACAACAACAATGGCCCACAAACTGCACTGCGAAACTGTAAAATTCTTGTTTGACTACAGCAAAGATAATTATAATCCACCTAAGTCCAAGGACATCAGTCTCTGTTTTTATAATCAATCGTCATGTATTGAGCAATCAGTAAATTTCCTGCAACAGGCTAGAATTGGCTTCAAAATCACGCTGGTACTTAACACAGGTTAATAAAAAAACCTACCTTCTTTATAACAACGTCCATGTGGTCAATTGGTTAAGACGCTAGACTAGATTTCGCAGCTCCTTGTGGGTGTGTCTGAACTTTAAAAGAGGCAATTCCTTTATTTGGCTTATATCTATTTTTCTAACCTAGGGTCTAAGACCTTACACAGAAGTTTTCCATAAAGAGCTACCGTTTAAAAACCTATTCTTTTGCTTTTAATGTCCATTTTTCCTAGTTCCTAAGTTCCGAGAAGGCCCTTCAGAGGGGCTTTGTTATGGCCGTGAAAAATTTTGTGGCCAAATGCTCTAAACCCAATCAATGGTATTTCGTTTGTAAATTGTCAACGCTTTTGTATACTCGGGGGATTGAGCCTGGCACTTTTTGGTTACACTGAAACTGCACCAACCACTAACAAAAAAATAAAATTTGTCAAATAGTGTTTTCTTAGTGGTTTCAGAATACTTAAAAATCAAGCCTTTTTACTAGTATATACATTTTGTATTTATATTTTAACAACTGAAAATACAAGTATACAAATAATTCTTTATGCTACTAAAAATTCGGCCATTCAAAAGAAAATTCTGATAAAGCTATAAGCATCAGAAGATGTAATTCTCAATCCAACAGATGCAATTTTTGCTGTTTACTTATACAACTACATATTGTCTTTATAATTATATATATATATATATATATATATATATGTCTTTATAATTTTATATTGTCCAGTTTTCCATCCTTCTAACATTCAAAAGAATAAAAATTGGTTTGAACCTAATACCCCAGCGTACATAATTACAGCAAACAAATTTATTTTTGTTCCACGGTACTTTCATTAAGTTCTTGTACTGTAACTAAATTACGACTTTCAACACGTAATAAGCAACGCTAATCAAAATGAATTCTGGTGCCATGATCGCAAAAGCTGACGACCAACGCTACAGAAAATTTAAGAATGAAACACATACCTTCAACAGACAGATGAACGTTTCCCGTTCTTGCACTACCAAGTGAATTAAAAGCATCGCACGAATAATTTCCCGTATGATTTCTGCAGTTTGTTGTTGCGTAGTTTTTAAATGAAGAATATGCGATAATCTTGTTGTTGAAACGAATAATATAACTCACTTCGGGGTGACCTGAAGCTGAGCAATTTATAGTAAGCCCTTGGCCTTCAAGGACCACACCATTTGTTGCAGTCGTTGACAATGCTATGTTGCGTGGCTTATCTGAGAAAAAAAAAGGGCCAGCAAAAACTAAACAAATTGTAATTTTTTTACCTGCAGATACACTACCAGTCCGTAAGGTACGGAGACTATTCACTAGACAGCGTTGTTAAATGCATAGTAAATAATACAAGTCTATACATACTTTATCCATCATCCACCTTCATAAATGTAGGTTAAGATCAAGTACAAGTACAATTACCTTTATTTTCGTCGAAATCCTTCCGCAGGAAATGGAGTGGACCAAGATGGCAGGAAGACAAAGCCAAATTAAAGAGCCTCTTTTTTCGGTTTTAACGTCATTTTCCCCCAGCAACTGGGGCTCAGACGATGCCCGTCAGAGGGACTTTGTTTTGGCAGTGAGGAATTTCTTGGCCGGATGCCCTTCCTGATGCCAACCAATGGTTTTTTCTTTTGTAAAGTTTGAAATTCTTCCCGCTCACTCGGGAAATCGAACCCGGAACCTCTTGGATACAGTGCAACTGCACTAACCATTAAGCCACTGCTCCTCAAAGAGCCTATTTTATTAATAAAGACAACAAGGAGGCATACCATATCTTTTGATTGGTGAAGAAAACCAAGGGTGATGGAACAGCCATCAGTTTTTGTAAAACAATTGAAAACCATGTAAAAGTTGTCTTGGTCTACATAGCAGTAAGGGATGTTGAACTTGTTGAACATAAACTGCCTCTAATGCTTCTAAGTGGAAGGCCAACCTAGCTTGGCCAATTACTTTTAAACGATATCGAAATTTTCACAGTATTTGGAGTTTAGTAATGGATCCTGTGCAATAACCTAATCACAACTAATAATCTGGTAAATAACCTTGCACTGTCGTTTAGTTTAAGTCGATAATCACAATACTTCTTTTTAAGTACCAGCCACGTGTTGTCTTATTCTGTCAATCAATCTTATGAACTTATACCCTATGTACCAGGCATCACAACAGCACTTAAACTCACAATCATATCTAAATTTGTGGCATGCAGGAGAACCTTTTTAAAGGAAGGAAGAATTTCGTTGGGTCCAATAGTATGATAACAGCCAAAAAATTCTCTTGTATTTTGGCTTTTGAGTTTATTGTACCATTTCGGGGATTTTGAATGCTAAAAATTTATGACCAATACGTTTGTTTAACACATCTTTAACCATTACTCAATAAAATCGGTCTATTTTTACTGTTTCTTCTGGAAATTTATCAGGTGAGCAAATAACAACAGCACAATGAAGAAAATTTTTATAAGTCCAATTAACACTGTCTTGTACCAAAGGAGTTCCACTGCACTTATTGTCCAGTAGAAGTTGTCTTGCAAGGCATACTGGTTTGGAAAGAAGTGGGAGTTTTTCATCTAAAACATCCAATGTCAATCAATATATATCCTGTGGTTTTTTTTCATTGGTTAAAATTAATGCACGGCGATTGCTAGGGTTAATCATGAAATTAGTCCTCTCATGTTGGTTTCTAGCTACAGCAAAATGTGTTCCCTTCAATCTGCAATACATAAGAACACCTACATTGTACGTCGATTCAAATAATCATAATTGATCATACCCTACAAAACTAACTAAACCTGGTGGTGATTCCACTGTTACGTCTTCAAGCTGGTGGTATAACGTTTGGAATTCAACTGTTATATTCTCTAAGTTCATCAACTGTACCAAAATGTATTCTAACTCTTGAATTGCTCATAGACACCAAGTAGCAGTTTTTTCCTTTCTTCGCTTTTAGGATACGGTTCTGAATTTTGCGCCTAATTTGGGCAGCTTGTTTACCTTCACCCAGGCCAAGTTACTTACACTTTGTATTATTGTTAATGTATGTGTGTGACAAAATATATCTCCATTATATGACTGGTCTAAATAAAATAACACAACTTGAGGCAACATATTAACAGGGTTAGCATAAAGTACAATAAAATCCATTTGTCAATTTTCCAGATAAAAGAACTCTTTTAACTATTATGCTGGCAAACGGCTGTTTCGAAACAAGAAAACATATTTCATACTGAGTTTGTTCAACCACCCCCGAGCAAACCTTTCTCCTACTCTTTGTACAGCCCAAAAGTGGACCACGCCCTTATTCATCAATTAAAGAAATATAATTTCTCCTCTGCGAACACTAATTCCAATCATTATTGCAAAACAGATGAAAAGCAAAGAAAAACAAACTCCTAAGAAACCAAAATAGAGCACAACCAGCAAGAGATGCAACAAGTGAAGAAAAAAAGGCCAAGAAAGACTGGTGCCAAGTGCACGTTTAAAATTTCACGTGCAACTGCACAGAAGAACGATCGCTATTTAAACAAAGCCAACAACACCCGACATTTCAGAAATACTACAATTGCTTGTAACGTGGCATACTATTTACATTACTTACAGTTGACAGCTACTGGAACAGTCCTGGTACTGATGTTCTGACCAATTGATACTTTGCAAATGTACTGCCCAGTATCATTCGGTTGTGCCTTTTTTTCAAATTTCTGACCTTGACCCACGATGCGTTTGTCCTTGATCCATACTATTGACGGCGATGGGCATCCACTTGCTTTACACATTAAAGTAAAAGGTTGTGTCTCATTTATCGTCAATGGCTTAGTTATATTAACAATCTTTGGTGGACCTAAAGAACAAAGCAGTAGTTATGTTTATTAAAAGGTAGTACAACTCGGGGTTAAAAGAATTGGGTTTGCAATGGTATTGCCAAATATTTATAATAACAGGTGCAACTTCTTTCGTCAAAACTAATCTCACAATCTTGGTAAGGAAATAACATCTGCCCAACTGTAAATATATTATAAACTAAAAAACCCTGGTAACTACAGTACTACTACTACTGCTGCTTAACAATAGTAATAATAATAAATAACAATAGTAATAAATAATAAATAATAATAAATAATAAAATAATAATTTTTTTCCCGGACATAAATCTCCTTTCTGTTGCCTGAGGACCATGGGTGGGCCATAACGCAGATCAAACAAGAGTTAGAGCAAAGACAAAATAAAAAATAGCAACAAAAGTAATAAAAATAAAATAAAACAACTACAACCCCAGTTATCACAGAAGTCTCTTGGTCGCATCAAAAATGGAAGAAAAGCTCTTGTACAAAAATTTCCAGGCAAAATATATTTACAACAAATGACAAAAGTAATATGAAAAAGCCTACATCACGAAAAACATTTTTCATTGTGAAATATTGTAAATTATAAATGCTAGGGTGGAGAGAACAAAAGAAAACAAAAAGAAGTAAAGAAAAAAAAGGGTTCTTTGCCTAATGATTTGGGGAATAATGTGTAAAACAGTTTACAAAATTAGAAGAAATGCAAGAAGAGAATCAGATTAGAACTAGTTCAGAAAACGGCATTACTTGGTTCACCAAGACTGCCACAGAAATGCTATGTAAGGACTTAACAGAAGGGGCCTTGGGGGTATTGACCGGCTGGCCAGTACCCGTTCCAATAGTAGTAGTAGTAGTAGTAGTAGTACTAGTAGTAGTAGTAGTAGTAGTAGTAGTAGTAGTAGTAGTAGTAGTAGTAAAAGTAGTAGCAACAGTAGTAGTAGTTGCTATAATAATAACGAAAATAATAATAAGCACTTGTAATATCTGCACAGGAACAAGCAATTCGCCTCAATACCACCAAAGCAAGTGTAGGTTTTGTGGAAAAATACGAAACGACTGGGTTGGTAAACAAATACACTATCAGATAAGTCGTTAAACTGCGTTGATATGAAAAGTAAATGGTGACAACACGATCCTGAGTCAGTAACGGAAATGATCAATGGATGATATTGTAGGATTTCTCTGTACGAACTGATCACTTCATAANAAGTAAAGAAAAAAAAGGGTTCTTTGCCTAATGATTTGGGGAATAATGTGTAAAACAGTTTACAAAATTAGAAGAAATGCAAGAAGAGAATCAGATTAGAACTAGTTCAGAAAACGGCATTACTTGGTTCACCAAGACTGCCACAGAAATGCTATGTAAGGACTTAAGAGAAGGGGCCTTGGGGGTATTGACCGGCTGGCCAGTACCCGTTCCAATAGTAGTAGTAGTAGTAGTAGTAGTAGTAGTAGTAGTAGTAGTAGTAGTAGTAGTAGTAGTAGTAGTAGTAGTAGCAACAGTAGTAGTAGTTGCTATAATAATAACGAAAATAATAATAAGCACTTGTAATATCTGCACAGGAACAAGCAATTCGCCTCAATACCACCAAAGCAAGTGTAGGTTTTGTGGAAAAATACGAAACGACTGGGTTGGTAAACAAATACACTATCAGATAAGTCGTTAAACTGCGTTGATATGAAAAGTAAATGGTGACAACACGATCCTGAGTCAGTAACGGAAATGATCAATGGATGATATTGTAGGATTTCTCTGTACGAACTGATCACTTCATAACTGCTAGGCGATCTGACCTCATTGTTTTAATTGAGAAAAGCAACGCATGCATATAATTAATCTTGCGGCTCCATGCAAAGCACAGCTAGATGTTGCAATGAATAATGTAAAGAAGTGCTGGTTCTTGGCTAGTGGTGAATAAATTATACAATATCAAAACAAAAATAAGACCGAAATAACTGGGGGTCTATAACCCCCCTAGAAATAAGATATTGGGATAAAACTATAGGGATTCAAGAGGCCGGTGTTCTTTATTTAGCCATAAACTCCCATAAAATTATTGCATTTACAAACTCTGTGAAAGTCGTATGCATCTCTCAAAAATTAGCTCAGGAAAAGGATACGACTCAAGACATGAAAAACCTACTATAATTGTATGGAGTCTTGTTGACACCTCACATCAGAAGCCTCTACAAAAAGTCCTTTAACAAAGATATTAATATACGACCCTAACACAACAACAACAACAACAACAACAATAATAATAATAATAATAATAATAATAATAATAATAATATAATAGACAAAAAGAAGAAACGGCAATGCATATTATTTGTTATTGCACGAAACTCGCAGTAACAATGTACGACTTGACGAGCAGATAATGACTAAAGATCTAAAACAGGAGGAAGAGTAGAAGTATCTTGGTGTAGACAAATCCAGTGGAATTCAACAGGAAAAACTAAAAATAGAACTCGCAAGAAGGATCAAACAGATTCCCAAAACTGAGTAATTTCAAGGAATCGGTTTACTGCAATCAACATGTTAGCTGTTCTCATTATCACATACAGTTTCAGCATTATTGATTGGAATCTGAGTGCGATCGGAATATGACTGTAAAATCAGAAAAATGTTGACAAGGTACAAGTTTATTATGAAGTATACACCATCCTAAAGCTGATGGGCATCGCCTTTATCTCCCCAGAAGTTAAAGAGGGAAAAGTTTGACCCAGCTGGGACCCTCTTATAAGGCAACTGAGGTTGGTCTTCTCAGGTAATTAGATTAACCTGATGATGCTGAAACTCTTCCGAACGCATGCGGAACAGAAAAGGTCACATTTTGTTATGAAGTATGCTAAAGAATTTGCACAGGAATTAGATCTAGATCTAAGAATTTAGTTTAGTGGAGAAATGAAGAACAACCAAAATGCAAGAAAACTAAAAGGAGTGGGAAACAAAAGGAAAAGAAGGCTATTGACAATTCCTGGAAGTAAAAACCGTTGTATGGCCAATATGCACTGCAAATTGAGAAAACTGACGTAAACAATGTTGACATCCATCAATGGTTGCATAGTTTTTGTTATGGAGGCGAAGACAGTAAGGTTTATTGTTGCTGCTCAAGATTAAAGCCTCATATTTGCCTGATAATTCCATGTAAAAAGGAATTATCAGGCAGATACTGTTCAAAACGGTGCACACCCCAAGTGCAGCCTCTGTAACAAAAGTAACAAAACCAATGACCATCTCAGTTCGGGATGCACTACTCTTTCCCCAAACAAATTCACCAACCGACACGATCGCGTTGGCCAATACATACACTGGAAGATTTGAAACTACTATGATGTCAAAACATCTGATAAGTGGTATGAACTGATACACCTAAAGTGACTATCCTATCCGATTTTCCAATAAAAATAGACTGAACAATACAGGTCAACAGATCAGATATTGCTATTAACGATGAATTGAGAAAAATTGGTCAAACATTATCGACATGAATGTATCAGCCGCCTGTAATATATCAACTGAGGAATTTAAAAACACTTAAAAATGTAAATATAAAGACCTTGAAATAGAAGTATCTAGGATGTGGAAGATGAAAATTACAAGCATCCCTACTATAATTGGCGAGTCTGGGGTAATTAAGAAGACACAGATTACCAGTGAAATCCCAGGAAAGTTGCCCTAAACCAAAATACAGAAGATTGTCCTTAATAGTACTGCCTATATTCTTAGACGAGCCCTTTCCATCTGATAATGAAATGTTTTCTTCAAACAATGAAAGTAATTCAGTGCTTTACATTCCTATTCCTTTTCAAAAGAAGATAACTAAGTAGACATAAAAAAAAGACATACATAAACAGCTTACCCCCTTTGGTTCTCGGTTATAACGCGGTGCTAAGACGTTTTTAAACCAAAGCAAGAAACCGAAAGGAATTGATAACAACTTAATAATAATAAAAGTCCTGGGTATGACGATAAAATGGGTCCGGTTGTGGAGTTTCAACGTGGACGAATGAGGTTACACTTTGCCACAACTACCTCCAGATCACCCTTGAACAAGGTGTAGCATCTTTTAGCCTACTCCGCGACCTTGAAATACCGGGCTGACATCTGGCGGGGTTATGTCTGTCCACATGGATATACCGATGGGCAGAGAACCTCTAGCTGGTGTCTGAGGCAGGTTATCTAACCCCTTGGCAGAAAGGCCAAAATGCATCTTTCATCAAATGAAATGCAAACTAGAAATAAATCATACTCCATCGACCGACAAGCGGGTCAACAATGGTGGCGTCCCAAAGTGAGAAGCTTGGCTGAGATCGAAAACTCTGCTACCGGAATAAACTCCTCGGAGAATGACCTACCGGGTAATCCTAACCAGCATGTCTTTAAACCCTTATCCTGTTGCGACATAAGCCATAAAGCCTAATAAAGAATAACGATGAAGATGAAGATGAAGATGGACAAAAGAGGAGTATAGACAGGTTTTGAGAGCCTGTTTCATCGTACAGTCAAGAAATCGAGAGTCAAAGAATGTATAAACTCAAAAGTACAACAATTCCCGTGGTAGTACGTGCATTTGGGACGATAAAAAAAAGCATACAAAAATATTCCACAAAATACATGGGTAGCAAAGGCTTCAACAAATTCAAAAAACTGTTATAACATGTACAGCGCATATCTTAAGTAAAAGCCTTTCAATTCAAATATTTTGAAAGAATTTTTTTATCTGCTATTTCTAGACAATGTAGACTTACTCTTTATATGAACTTTTAAATCAAAATTTTCTAAATACTATTTTCACCCATGTTTTTATACTGATTCTGTATCGAATTCGTGTTGTTAATTCATAATTAGAATACTAAAATTAAGTAACTCACAAGATTTAAACTTTGTGCATAAAATGAGTTTATTTTTATCACTGGAGTACTTGGTATTTTATCGGAGAATCATTAATATTTAGTAGTTTTCCACAGTTTCCTATCAAATAGGATTATTACTGGGAGCGTGGCTTGATGTTGCTGTATGGCTGGTGTAAAGAAACATTCTGTCAAAAACTTTAAGAATGGCACTTGAGCGGTACTGGCTACTGCTTTCTGTCTCGTCAAAGCTTGTTTTACATGTTTATAACCCTGATTTTCCTAGTCCGTTTAGCCATGGATAATTTACTATCAACGTCTACATTTAGCTTCCTGTATCCCAATGACTCAACATATCAATGCCAACTTTAGTCTACAAATGGAAGTTTGATCAAACAACGGGCACGTTCCATTAGTAAGTAGAAAAGAAGAACTCTCTTTGATGCCAAATGGACAGCTTCTTTTCATGTATCAACTGCCTTGAGATTAGACATTGAGGAAAATCCCGGGCCAAAAGTGATCCACTCAAAATGCTCCTTGATTAACAAAACGGTGGAATCAAATACAAACTCGCAAACACAGTTGGCGAGCTTTGCAGCCCTTTATCGCGTTCTGTATGATAAGGATAATCTTTTTAACATTCCAATCGATCTCGATCTCCATGTGTAATATTTATTTGCACAGAGGCCCTTCCAGTTCCCAACTGTGTGAAAGACCTACATCTGAATAGCTGCTGTATTAATTAAAGTGTTGAACAAGGTTCGTCGGAAAATATGAGAAATGGAAAGACTGTGACTGCTAGGTTACCAGAGAAAAGGGTTGATCTCCGACATAAAAACAAACCATTCAAACCATATGATGGAGGAAAGCATTCCATGGCAAAAAGTTACAAAACATAGCTGCCGAGGAACAAAACTACATTTACAAAAACACTTTTACCACGAAGTGCAACAACTGCATAGGGATGGAGACGTCAAGAGAAAAGAGTTACACAGGAAACAACAATATGCGTTGGTGTCAGCGAGGAAAGCTCATCAGAACACTACCATGATAATACCTATAGCAAGAATACTTAGACATGCCACATTTCGTCCCTGAGATAAGGAAGAATAGTAGCAAGATTGGGATCTATCAAGTTACAAATACGTCTCTAAATTCGATCAAAATATCAAAATGAGATGAAGAAGCACTTGTCTAGATGAAAAAAAAGATACTCCGTGGAAGGGCGGACGTACACAGATACAAAATGGCTTCCTATTGAACAGCAAGCGTTGCGTTTTTGCCCCATTAAAAGGAACAAGCAAATTCCCTGGCAGCCTGAGGGTCAGCCTCCAAATTTTAGTCGTTTGACTTGTTCCTTCTGAGTTGTCTTGTGTCCATGAATAAGATAGTTTCATTAGCACTGATGTTGATGAAATGAAGCAAATTTCTAGGCGATCACTGATGTAAAGAAAGAGCGATTTGAAGAATAAAGATTGAGAAAGGCAAGCATTAATGGAATGCGTATCAAATATAATTCCAACCAATATTACAGGCATTTAACGATCTGAGAGCAAGACCTAAATGGTACCAAAGACCCTTCCACAAACCAAATAACAAGAAAGCTTATGAAACAACAGTGTACCACACCTTAACAAATACCTTGGAAATATCGAAAGCTAAGGAAAGCACTTCACCGGAACCAGCAAAAAAAATTATAGATTCGTTCCACGATCCTCTAATTCCGTACTGGGATAAAAAAAAAAGACCAAGGTTCTGCGAGAATTACACCAGCGAATTATTGTTAAGCCATCTAAAGGCCTTGCTAAAGACAGAAAGAAAACGTACTTGCCAATGCTTTCTAGGACCCAAAGGAACATCTGCATTCGTGCAGACAGAAACATTAGATATCTTTCAGATGGCGGAAAACAAGACCTCCGACGACAGTGAATAAAACGTTTCGAGAGTAAAGAAGATAGCCCCGAAGCACTCTTTCAAGATAATTGCAGGAATCATACCTAAACCAGAAGCTTTAGATTGATCAAGATTATGAAAAATCTGGGCAACTAACATTGGATTTATGATATCTAGATCCAAAATCTAATTAGTTTGCTAAGGGAACTTCGGCAAAGAAACACTAGTCTCATTTAGAGAAGAATTGACAGAAAAAAAATCTGGCAAAGGGATCATCATTTTCCCTAGAGGGCATAGAAAAATAAAGACCATAAAAAGTGGGGAATAATTGACTTGCCAGAATGCAAAACATTTTCGTAAATATTCCCGAAATCTCAACTTTGAAGCTTTTGGGAAGAGATGGATTCCAGAGACGTGGCTACGGCAGAAAAAAGTACTCCTTTACTATACTCAAACACCAGGATAGGAATTCCTATACAGCAACCGTGATAACGTAAGGCGCGAAAAACTGGTTTCGATAGAGACAACGAAGACAGAATTCCCGGTAAGGCACAACTATTGGTAGAATTACTAGGGGTCAACAAATATAGTCTGCCCTAGGCGGAAGTTGTTTAGGGCAGAAACATCGCTTAAAAGATTGCTAAGAAAAATTCCGTTCTGCAACCCATTTCAATATTTCAAAAAACCCAAACCTGCAGTTAAGAAGGCTGTAAACAGAACAACCTCGTCTTTCTATCGCAGGTTACTTTCCAAAAACAACAGGAAAGAGCTCTTAAAATTAATCCATTGCATTCTTTATTCACCATAAAAACAAAATACCTTTAACGCAGCCGAGCTTAGTAAAAAGTCTTGTCAGCATCACATTCACAAAGAAAGCTACCCCAGTAAGCCAAACTAGTCACTTAATTAATGGTCTACAAAAAATTAGGCAAAGTAATGACTCTGATTGCTTTTACCTTCATCGTACCAACTACTAAAGTGGTGAAACACAACTTGTACTGCAACCAATGACATATATACTTGTCCTGGTGAGATCCCATAGCATTTGTAAAGACGGTAGACAAAATAATGTCCTCTACTGTAATGCACGTCTTATTCAAAGCATTAAATATACTACTCTTTGAAGCGCTGCAAGGATAATTCCTATCACAAAAAATGGTAACATTATCTGCAAAATCACAATATCAGACTGTTGCTAACTTACCCACTCTTCGAGGACAAAAAAGAGCTGTTTGCAACCCGCTCATCAAATTCATGGACAATCGATAATAACTCTATGAGGATATGATTACTAGATTAAGGAAAGGTTTTATCACTGGTTTAGCATTTTTAAAGTTAAAAGGTGGTATCAAAAATGACATGGGTGTAAGAGACTTGAAGATAATCATGCCCATTAATTTCCACAAAGTGTTCGATACAATTTAACACTACATTTAAAACTTGACGCTCTCTTTGATTTACACAAATACAGTTTCTAAAGAAAAAACTTTCCACTGCTCGGCAAGCCACTTTGGTGGCCGCTGACAGTAAAATGCCTCCTGACTTTGTAAAATTCAAATTTAAACAACTTATTTTGGTGTTCCACAGGATGCTATTTTCAGCTATCTCCTGTTCAATCTGCATATAAATGTCATAAATTATGCCTTTCATCCTAAACAGCTCAATATNATGCCCATTAATTTCCACAAAGTGTTCGATACAATTTAACACTACATTTAAAACTTGACGCTCTCTTTGATTTACACAAATACAGTTTCTAAAGAAAAAACTTTCCACTGCTCGGCAAGCCACTTTGGTGGCCGCTGACAGTAAAATGCCTCCTGACTTTGTAAAATTCAAATTTAAACAACTTATTTTGGTGTTCCACAGGATGCTATTTTCAGCTATCTCCTGTTCAATCTGCATATAAATGTCATAAATTATGCCTTTCATCCTAAACAGCTCAATATGCATATGACACTACAATATATGAATCATGCAGACCATCCAAAAGACAAAACGGTAGAAGAAGGAGAGCCATTTAACTGGAAGAAACCTTGAGCGTCTATCAATCAAGTAGTAATCAAAACTACAGGATGCATTCTTTGCAATGACTTCAAGCTGATGTCCTCCATGATAAAACTATCATTTCGAGACCAGACCAGTAAACAGTTCAATAGAATATTCTGTCTGACCAGAAAAACGTTTTCCTCACTCTGTGCCAGTCTACGTGTTGTAGCCTTTTACAGAACGTGTGTAGTATGTGTGCATGTATGTATGTATGTAGGTATGTATGTATGTATGTATGTATTGTATGTACGTATATAATATACTTCAAGTCCTATACTGCCCTCTCTCCCTCTCTCTTCTTCCATTCCTTCCAAATAAACTCTCCACAAAGACATATCAGACCACTCACTAACTTGACCTCCTTAAAACACCCTCTAAAATTCGGGTCGCCATCTTTTCCTTCAGTTCCAGCTTTTCACTACTTTGTCATCAGATTTCATACTTCCGCAGCAAAAGTAAATCCTTCTGTGCTCCTTCTCTATTACCCTGTCTAAAGCACTGTCATTAATAACAAATATCGACTACATATGCATATGGTCCATTGCAATTTTATGAAATGCCAATCTGCTGTCCAGATATAATAATAATGGTAAGCAACTATATAAAAAATGCTAAAGGTTGTGAAAAATCGAACATCACAAACGTTAACTGTTGGTATGATTGTCAACATACATGTTTACACTTTTTTCAAAGGATCTGCAAACAAAATAAAGCGAGAAAGTGAACCATTCTTGATGCAGATGTGGTAGACAAGACTCATACAGAAGGTAGCTTGATGCAGTTACATCAAGCTCCCTTCGGTCGGAGTCTTGTCTACCACAAATTTAAATGGGCCTCTTTAGGAATGTAATTACAGGTGTGACGCCCCGTACTCAGGGCGTAAGTCCTTAAAATTAACTTAAAGAATAAATCGGAACGTGTCCAGCCTTTGCAAAAAAAAACCCCACATCAGTTAAGGTCAATAAAAACGATTCTCCATGACTGTTCACCAAATCGTTGTTAATTGCCTGAAGCAATGTTTTTGTTACTGAACCACAAATGTACTGCAAGTTGCGAGATCAAACAGTATTAAGTAAATAACAGGGTAGCTCAGCTTCCCACATGGGAGCCTCAGGGGCCATTCACCGGCTCTGTCTTGTAGGCAAAAAGATTTTGGTCCTTAATTGTTTAAAACAACTAATCGGAAAAAGTAAATTATTGTATTTGACTCTCTCTTTGTTTTCCTCGCGCATTTCCTAATAAAAATACCGCTTGAAAATTATTTTTAAAGCAGACGCTGATTATCGATGCAGAAGATGTCAGGGCTTCGCAAGACCTATTCAGGGAAGACCATATACGACTTGGCAATTTACACAATCCATTCAACTTGATACTGTCGACAATTTTTGTTACCTTGGGAACACAGGTAGAATCTACGAAGAGTACATCAGACCTGTTCTGCTATATGTTAGTGAATGTTGGGCACGTACCTCTAAAAATTTACAAAAACTACAACAAAGCGATCGATCGATGATTCTTTGGACATGCGATGCTCGCCTGGCAGATAGAACTAGCTCTGCATCCTTGTTGGTGATGTTAGTTATCAAAGACCTAGCATAGACCCTAAGATACAACAGGCTACGTTGGTACGGGCATGTTTCACGTAATGAAGGTAGCATCAAGCAAGCCTACGATATGCATGTTGTTGTTAAACGCAGCCGTGGACGACCAAGGAAAATTTGGAACGATCTGATTTGTCAAGAAAGGAAAGCATGGAAAATGACCAATGTGGATCCACTAAACAAAATGTTATGGAGAAAGAATTTATGGCACGTTATCACCACGTGCAACCCCCTATGTGGGGAACATGACACGCAAAACGAACGATAATGATGATGATGATTACCAGTATATTTCTCGCAGTAGATTCACCAACGTATTTTGATCACATAACACCCTTAAGACAAAATCACGATCTAATATATAAAATCAAACATCCAACTCACCATATACAGTCAAGTTCAAATCCTTAGATAAACCAAAGCCAAAGTGGTTACGTGGTCTACATGAGTAGAGTCCACTGTCCTCCGTACAATACTTCGATGTAAACGAATAGCTTCCGCTTGAGGTATTACTGACAGACTTCCCATTTTTAAATATCTCATACACTATAGAGCTTGGGTTAGCAACCGCAAGGCAGCTAATCAAAATCCTTTCGCCTTCTTTTGGATTTTCTGGAGTACTAGCAAACGATGTGTTTTTTGGCGTATCTACAACATAATGCATAACTCAATAAGTAGAATACGTATATATGCATAATTAAATAATCAAACTAATGAAGGCGTTATCTAAAATAACGGTATACCTATGTCAAACAAGGAATAGTCTAGAGTCAACCAAAACTAATATTAGTAATCACTTAAATCACAAAATATTATACTTTACTCCTGGTAACCTGCTATTCTATGGCTGACCTACTATGTGGGTTTGATTTCTGGAGTTCAGAGACACACAGTACCAACAAGTGGTGCAATTAATCAAAAATGCATGAACGTGTGTTTATATATAAATTGTTCGATCTGCACCCACGTGTTTCAGTGTTCAACAGCTAATCGGTGCTGCTTTGAACAGCTGGGGGTATGTATTTCATTTTAAAGCTTTGCTATAACATAAAACTTCTCGGCCTCAAAGCACGTCATAACATACAGTCAGAAAATTCAAATGGCTTGCAAAATTCATATTAGAAACAGACATTATTTGAGAAATAAAAAACTCTGAATATGTGGTACGTACTTCGATATCAAATTATTATCAGTTCACCATATAACTAATAAAGACGTGTGTGTATCCCACCATGTCTTGAAGCTTTGAAAGAGTTTTACTCTTTAGGAGGAAAAATGTTACTACAGGGTTTTGAATTGCTTTGGATTGAACTTGAAACATCAAGAAAATTATAAGTTTACTTGACTGCCGACATCAACTAGCAGATAGGCATTTCATCGGTTTATAACCACCTCCAGTTAAAGTATAGGGTTCGCTATCAAACAATATTTTTACAGTGAAAATATCCCAAGGTGCCTGATAACTATAAATAAAGAGGTCATTGCGTGACCTTTAGATAAGAGCCAAACCTTGCAAGACCTGTTCTTTATAGATTGCATTTTAAGGTTAATAAAAAGCATCCTCTCCACGCTTCTCAAAAACCATATGTAGTAAAATATACACGCAGGTCCAAAGGAGATTTCACTCCGATAACTTTCAATAAAGGTTGGGTGCTCATTACGAGAATTGCTTTCTACAGAGAAATTATTACCCCAATAAAGCTGTTTGTTACACTGGTAATTCTCTTAATACAGGTGGTGTGTACCGAGAACTAGAGATTCCAACTACTACAGATCTTCATAGCGCAAAGAGAATCCGATTTACGGACTTGAAAAAACCCAATAAATGTTTATAAAATAGATCTTCCATAGAACGTAGTCTGACGTGAATATTATATTTTAAGCCAATAAAGTTCAAACTTACTCACATGTTACATTAAGGACTACTGTTTGGGTTGCAAAACCAGCTGCATTCTGTGCAATGCATTTCCCTTCCATACCATTATGCTTTACTTCAGAATTATTTATATAGAGTGTTGCCATACTAGTAATTAAATACATTCCATCCATTGAATTAGGGGGATGAATAATTCTTCCTTGACTGGCCAATTTTCCTTCCCAGGTGACAGTCGAAACTGGTTTGCTGTTAAAACGGCAAGTCAGATTCACATTTTCACCTTCTTTAACTGTGTAGTATTGCGGCAATGGCGTACCTTTTACCTCCGGTGGCGCTAAAAAATCCCCCCAAAACAAAATAATACCAAATAGTAATTGTAAATATATTGAATCAGGATAAAATAAGTATTCAAAAGTACCTAAGTAAAAAAAAATGATCAACAAAAAATGCAACATGAAAGGCTGAGGCATTCCATCAGTTTACAATAGCAACACAATCATCAATGAAATTTTCCCCCTTGCTTTAGCGTTTAGCTTGAAGAGGAAGCGAAGGATTATTGTGTTTCCTATGTTAATGACAGCAGTAGCTATTTCAAAGTACTGCAGGTGACCAACGAGCTTCTGCTGAAGGTTAGCGCTTGTAAATCATGAAGCATGTTGAGGATCTGTGGAGATTTTGTACTGCTGAGGGATGTGCTTCGGGGTCTAGATCGTAGTGCCAATGGGACACTCGTCACCGGGGATTATGTGGAGGCTCGTCACTTGGTCTCCTACAGTATGACGTGTGCAGTGTCTTTAGAGGAAGACTATTATCTGGGGTTTAGGAAGAAGCCGATGCGGGATGTCACTTGTATATTTCCTCAGCGACTGATAGCGGTTGTGTATGATACTATTTGCTTCTTTACCATTAACTTATAAAAAGGTTGGTCCACTTTACTTCCTAAATTTGTAAAGGCATCAGAATTTCATTACCAGAGACCCCACAGTGAAATGGCAGTCACTGCATCAGCAAAACTGACTCTTTTGCTAGTTTCTTCAGTTCTTGCATATTTATTTTTAATCTGACTTCTTTGGGGCTTAAAGAGATGGTAGGAGGGGTCTAACAGTTTGTGAAGAGCATAATATCTGGGAAAGTCTCTGTAAAAAGCTTTGTAGCTTGGAAAGAATATTCAGATTTTCCTCAAAGTTTGAGGACCTTTTTCACTTAAAAACTATCTTAGGGTTAGCCTGTTAACTGCCTGACGGATAAAAACACCAGCTTCCGCATCGATGGCTCCTCTCAGGCAACTACACATGTCTTAGGGTATCTAAAAAACTTCACTGTCAATAGAAAGTAGCATAAAAATGCCGATTCTGGCGCATTTTCTAAAAATTCCACCCATAACAAGCTTAAAACATGTCCAATCACCCACAACATGGTTAAAACAAGGTTATATAAGGGTGTATAGCAAAAGTTCGAAAATTGTCCACAGTCCTATCATGTCCTATTGTCTTATCGTGTCTTCATTGTGTCTTGTAGTGTCCATGTGACAGCGTGTGAATACCATCTTCCAAGATAATTCTCCTGTTGCCAGTGCAAGAAAAACACAAAAAAAATCCCCGATTCATCAAATTAAAAAATCACCCACTACAAGGTCACACCATAACAAAAGTCAAAACTAATTTGCCATCTGCACCAATGGTCCAAATCTTTCAAACAAGTAACCCCAACACAAGTTACTTGTTTGAGCACCGTCTTTTTAAACAAAAATAAGGTTACCACACATGTCTTGACAGTCATTGTTACTGTTTACTCAGGAAATGTTTGAAGCCATGGATATTTATCACATAGTTCATTAATCTCATTAATAATTGCCTACAGTCTTTTTTCACCATGCCCGTTGTCATAATCTATCGCATCAGCACGTCTTTGTGATGCGCGAAGCAAGTCATTGTGAACTGATAATTTGCATGTAGTCATCCATTTTTATAACACAAAATTATTTTCTTTAAACCATTTTCAAAAATTTATCCCCAACACAAGAGTTCTTGCATTCCAAAATCCTCCATTAAACGCAACTCGTCGTACTTAAATTTAATATTAAGATCATTCAACTGTTAAAATATCTGCGTGTATTGTGTTGTGTTTGTTTGTCAGAATTATAATTTGCATGGTTTTTAATGTCAAATACATGTTTGGACCTTCCAAGAATTTCAACACATGCTTCACAAAATTTAACACATTCGTCGTCTTCGTGTATTCATGTTCACATTCCATTTTTTATATAACAGCCGGAACCTTAAATCGTTTTCATAGCCACATTCTATGCAAACCCAAACAAAAAGTCCAAAATAACCAGCAAACCATTTTAATCCAACTACTTGTACAGGTTATTACGTCAAGCAGCCAATGAAGAAATAAGCACTTATTACCAGTGAAAACCAGTGAAAACCAACAATGACTGCACATGAACAAATAGGTTGAATACGTGTGAATTGATTTTCAATACAGTAAGCATTACATGTGGTCAAGAAGGGTGAGTTGTTTTTTGGGGGGTTTTTTACAGTAATTTTTTTACAATAATTTGAAAAGTCTACTGACAATCGGTATCACATATCATGATCGGATGAAAGTATTGGCAGAAAGTAGACTAAATTCAATTGCGAGTTTAGTAAGTGCAGCCTTGAAGGACGAAATGAAATCATATGAAGAATTCCAGCTCGTTGTAAATGATAAATGATGTCAGAAAGTATCATGATACGAAACATGAACTCCATTCTGGTTCCAAAAAGATGATTGAATCAGAAGGAAAAAAACCGATTTGACTAAACGTGGAAAGGAGCAGGGAAGAAATTCGATTACAAAAAAAAATTGGTGCCTAAGAATCGTGTTTAAACACATTCTATCCTATATAAACCGAGTGCTCCACCACTGTATGAATAAGAAAACCATGTAATCTATAACTTAACAAAAGTAATAGATTATAGATACTTTAGACAACATCACCAAAATCAATCCATGAGTCAAACTCTGGGTAACTGAAGCTCCTGTCCGGAGAATGAACCTTAAATTTCGTCACCTTTCAGGTCTGCTGTCTTATATGTTGGTGGTGTAGTATTCCGAACTTCTGTGATGGCAAAGAGCTTTTTTGTCCAGTTTGTTGTTCACCCTTTTTCAAATGTCGTATTTCTTCATAGTAACACGATCACCAACCCTGAATTTAGGTTCAGTTTTCTCTGGTGGGTTTTTGTAAAAAGTAAGATAAACGTTGGTTGGATGTTGGGGGGTACTTGCATCGCTAGTTGTCATTCCAGTGCTCCTGTGTTTGGTGTTTTTGTTTTTTCTCAACCACATCAGGTAAAACATCAATGTATTTACTCGTTTGATGCGCAGTAAAATATTTATACCTTTTGTTTTTCATAGTTCGGTTCCATCTCTCGACAGCAGATGATTCCTCTTTATTATTGCTGCTGTACAGTTCAACGTCATGCTTTTTTAGCAAGTCCTTAACATATTTGTTGTAAAATTCTTTACCTTTATCAGTCCAAATTTTATCTGGAACCCTTTGTGAGAACATTTTTCCAATTGCTTTTTCTAATTCAACACCTGTCTTACTTTTCAAATGATCAACCAACCGTACTTGCTGAATATATCAATCACCACTAGTAAACCTGAACCCATTGTTGTAATTAGATAACTTTTGCATCCTTACAAGATCTGCAGCCCAAGTGTCGTCAATCTTCGATACAAGGACTCTACATTTCGCGAAGTGTTTACGAACGGGTTTGTCCAACCCGTCTGTTAATTTATCATGCCATTTCACACCTAAGCAAATGGGGTTTTTTTCGTCAATGAGAACTCTAGCAAACATGCCCTACTTAGGTATATATTTATAAGGGGTTTCGTCCAAACTTTTTACCATTTCACGACCAGCATTGTTTTTCCAAACAGTTTCTTTGTCTTGAAAATTCTGAACTTTATGGACTCAGAGGAATCCATAGATGTAAGAGTTTTGTCATGTCATGAGTCCTAAGCTTTTTCCAAGCTACGTTTCGAGAGATACTTCTCCCATCGTCAGTATAGAAGAGATTGGGGTGAACAGGTCATTACAACCAGTGCTGACTCCTCCCAAAGACTATAGTGTGATCTCTACGCCTAAATCGAATGTTAGTAGACCTGTGGGCGCTGATATTTTGCGAAAATCGTTAAGTAGTAGGAGTTTGATACCGTGTTCGGCATCTATAAAAAAGAAGACAATTTTTGGATTGGTAATAAACTGTGGGAGGTTAAAGGTGATGATATAATAATCTCTAACCATCGATATCATGGAAGAAAGGGGTTATGGTCTCTATTGACTAAAAGGAGCCTGTTGGTTATGATGATGATAATATGTTTAAATACAAACAAATTCTTTATGACACTGATGCACTCATGACACAATTATGATTCACGAGGCAAAACCCCAAATTCTAGCAGGGGAAAAAGTGAAACCATTTTGGAATGAACTAAAGAAATCAAAGGAAGGGGTCGGTGCTGTTTATCTGAGTTCCCACCTTAATGAATTTCTTAATCGCTTGACGCTACTGCTTGATAGGTACCAAGCTGAAATAGAACAACTCAAAATGAGATAGAAACTAGATCTTGATGACTTGATTGATTGGGCTAAAAAAACATCAGTTCCAAAAACAAAACCTTCACTTGCTGACTATGTTCAGAATGAGTTAAAGGAACATGGTCCTCTTGAACTTAAAGAGAGAAAATCTGCTTTGAGGAGATTTACAACACAGTATACTACTGAGGGCAAGGAGGGATATGATCCCTTTTCGTTCTTGCATGAAGTGAGACCTGAAGTAATTAATCGTCTTAGGAACAAACGTAGGAAAAAGGTAAAGCTTATTCTTCGATGTCATATGAATAGGGTGAGCATTGTAAGTGAAACTGGAATAATCGCAGAACCACCTGTTTTACAATCCAATGTTGAAGTAAACCTAAGGGTTCTGATGTAGATGACATGCATAACACCATGGTAGACAGAGTTTTTGAAGCAATGGCCCCGTTGCAGATGCGAGGTGGCAACTGGCCATTTAGGTCAATCATTGCTCTTGAAATTCATACTGTTACTTATGAACCGTTGAAAGGAAGTTCCTACATCCCCATACACAAGTCGCTTGCATCAAGGAAGGCAATCATTAACATGAAGAATGAAGATGATAAATTCTTAATGTAGTGTGTTACCAGAGAATTAAGTCCTGTGAAACGTGATGCGAGGGCATTACAAAGATTATAAAAGTACAAGCTGAAAAACGTAACATGGATGGTATTCAGTAGCCTGTTACTCTTAAAGGAATAGATAAATTTCAAAAACAGAACAGGTATATCTGTCAACGTATTTGGGAATGAATTCAATATTTACCCTCTAAGGACAGGAAAGCGTACAGACCATAGAACATAGACCATAGACCATAGAACAATCATAAACCTCTTGCTAATTTCAGATGGTGAGAGACAACACTACTGTCTCGTTAAAAGCATGAGTCACCTGTTGTCTTCATGAACAGGCAACAATCAGCATGAAAAGCACCTTTGTCTGAGATGTCTAAACTCGTTACACTTCCAAGAGTCTCTAGCAAAATATCAAGAATCTTGTAACACAAATGACGCTGTCAAAATAGAGATCCCTCGAGAAGTTTCAACTAATTCATTTAACTGTAATAGTTTGATGAGGTACCATTTACTGTGCATCCTGAATCTGAATCTCTAATTAAACCCATAGATACATGTGGACAGAACGCTACAAAGAGTTATACGAAGAAATATAAAAAAAACACCCCATCAGGTTTTTGTCACCTCACCAAGTGCTTTGATGATCAGATCTATTGGCAAAAGCGTATAACATATACAGCTAAAACTGAAAGTCAAGAGGTTGCACAAATATTCGTTGAGATGGAAGAAAATATCAAGTCCATCTATCCGACGTTTGATAAACTGAAAATGATTATATTTGTTAGAAGGGAAATGGTTGAGTTTGAAAGTGCTACCAAATGCTGGATTTGTCGTGGTGTGTTTGGTGGGGAAAACGAGTACCGAAAGGGTAGAGATCAACGACACTTCACAGAATAATACCGAGGAGCAGCCCACAAGTGTAATCTACAATACAAGAACCCAAAATTCATTCCAGTAGTTTTTCATAATCTACGTGGGTATGAGAAACATTTATTCAACAACAATTTCTTCCTAATAATGAAGAAAAATACACAAGCTTTACCAAAGAGGTCGTAATTAGATCCTATACTCATAAAAGTGGTGAGGATACACTTGTAAAACAACAGTTTAAATTCATTGACAGGTTCCTTGGCTAAATTTGTGAGCAATCTAGATAAAGGCTGTTTTCACAACACTTCTATTTAACAGTTCTACTACGGAAAATCACTAAGCCTTTTCCTTAGAAAGGGGGTATACCCCTATAATTATATGAATTCACTCACAAGACTTAATGAGACTCAACTGCCACCTGAAGAAGCATTCTACTCCAAACTTAGTGGTGATGGGATTAATGTTCAAGACTATGAGCACGCACAAAAGGTGTGGAAAGAGTTTGAAATGGAAACTCTCAGGGAATATCATGACTTGTACAATCAGTCTGATGTCTTGCTCTTAGCTGATGTCTTCGAAAACTTTCGAGATGTATGTAGTAAGAATTATGGATTAAACCCAGCTTGATATTACACAGTCCCACGTTTAGCTTGGGGTGTTGCTTTGAAGAATACTGGAGTGAAAATAGACTTGTTATCACGCCCGAATATGTTACTCATGGTTGATTAAGGTATTTGAGGAATCTCAATGATAAGTAATAAATATGGGTAAGCGAACAGCCCGTACAAGGGCTCGAGATTCAACAAAAATGAGGAAACAAAATACATCACTTACTCAGATGCTAACAATCTCTATGGATGACCTATGAGCAAACCTCTCTCCACACATAGATTTCAATGGACGAGTGGAAGTGAAATAACCACATGGAGAAACCAGCCATGCATACTCGAGGTTGATACGAAATACGTAAAGGAATTGCATTATCTGCATAATAACTACCCTCTTGCTAGAGAAAGCCTTAAAGTGAATAAAGTTGACAAGCAAATCCCCAATCTCAATGACAAAACAAAGTATATGCTACATTATAAGAATCCCAAACTATGTGAGAGCTTGGGGTTAAAATTTACAAAGATACATAGCGGTATCAAGTTCGAGGAAAGTGCGTGGCTCAAGCAGTATATTCATCTAAACACAAACCTCAGAACAAAGGCAAACAATGAGTTTGCAAGAGATTTCTTCAAACTCATTAACAACTCTGTCTTTGGAAAAAAAACAAGGAGAATATCAGAAGTAGGGTAGACATCCAGTTAGTAAACAACGAAGCAAAAGCAAAAAAGCTGGCTTCAAAACCAAATTTTAAACACTGTAACATCTTTGATGAAAATTTAGTAGCTGCGCATATGAAAAAAGACAAAACTGGTATTCAAAAAGCCAGTATACCTCGGAATGTGCACTCTGGATTTCAGCAAAACTTTGATGTACGATTTCTATTACTGCTACATCCAACCAAAGTATCGGTCAAAAGCAAATCTATTATTTACCGATACAGAGAGTCTAGCGTATGAGATTGAAACTAAAGATTTTTACAATGACATCCCTGACGATGTCGCTACTAAATTTGACAAAAGAAACTACTCCAAGGATCACCCTTCTGGTGTAGAGCTATGAGAAGAAAGGGGTGGGTATGTTCAACGATGAAGCAGGTGATGAGATCATCGAAGAGTTTGTGGGACTCTACAAACCTGTAATCATACAAGATGTTGAAGGGAAAAGAGAAAAAGAAGAGCAAGGGCGTAAACAAACCTGTTGTGAAGAGAAGCATTGAATACGAGGATTCCATAGAATGCTTGTCCTCTGGTGAAGAACAGTTACGAGAAATGAATGTCATCACAAGTCACAAGCATGACGTGTACATAGAAGAAATCAATAAGGCTGATGACAACAAGAGAATGATCATGGAAGATGGGATTCAGACTCTGGCACATCAACATTAGAAGACACAATGAGGGCACAAGAGGGCAACCTGTAGTTAGACATCCATTATGAGTTACAAAAAACTAAAGCTCGCCAATTTCTGCGAGCGTTCTAGAAATCACACGCTCGCACATGATACTGCAAAACACAATGAGGCCACAATAGGGCATGATGGGTCACGATAGAACACGATAGTACACGATAGGACTGTGGACGGTCTTCGAAGGTTTGTTTTACATCCCTTTTTACCATGTTGTGGGGGTTGGACATACTTTAACGATAAGCGGAGGGGGTATCTATTCCACATTGAAAAAATAATATTGCGTGTATAGACCAGTAACTTTCTGTTTCTGATCTGGAGCTTCAGCTCTCGCTAAATTTGACTGTTATTTAATTCCAATAAATTTCAAGTAATGCTTACGAGTAAAAGGAGATATTTGTTGCCAGCTTACCTTGTACTTCTTTTAAAGTGTGATCCTTAATTAAAAAATCAGATGCAACTTTGACGGAATAGCCAAGATTAAATCCAAATCTACGTCCTTCATCTTCAAAAGTTATATTTGATATAAAAGTTGTGTTTCCTTTGCTCGACACTCGGCCATTTTGGATCGAATTCATAGTAAGGTGAAATGTCTTTGATACTTGGTTATAAAAAGTCAAAACAGAACTATCTCCATAGCTTTGACAAAATAAAGCAAGAAAGCTTTCTGACCCGTCTAAAGTGAAATTAAGCAATACTAGTTCAAGAGTTTCACCCTGCTTCATAGTTTCATTTCTTATCTTTGTGTGCAAAGAAGCAGTATCTATGAGAGAAAACATCAGTTGTCCTTTAAAAATACAAGGAGAAAAACCTTGTGAAAAAATTTTAAAAAATAATTAAATAAGAACATTTTGGAGGGAAAATAAGAAAGCTGATTGGAGTATATTCATAGAATAAACATGACCTAAAAACAATGTTTAACTGTCAAACAGTATATAACAGTATTATATAAAATTATAAGACGAGCCTGACAGACGCACTGGTTCCAAATACAGTTGAACCTCTAATAGAGACCACCCCCGATTAGCGACCACCTCCCAATAACAGCCACTAACCTTCAGTCCTTAACGCTTTCCCATATCATTGCCAATGTGGTGAACCTCTGAATAGCGGCCACCTCCCAATAACGTTTAGTGACCACCTGGTTCCGTCCAAAATGAAAAAAGTTACCAAATAAAAAAAAGATATCAAATTTTCCCTCTAAGAGCGGCCACACACTGGTTCAAATATTTTTTTCTGAATATGTTGAAATTCAGTCTTGAAATTAACAAACACTTTCATAAAGTCGCGCGCTATTGATTCTGATAGAAACACAAAAATGTGGCTTTTTGTAATTTGATACGTTCTATTGCGCTATTGTCTTGATTTCAATTTTGTCCTCTGACTTCTTTTTTTAGCAGTTTTGATTTTTGAGCTTTGTCAGCGGGTATGGCCTCTCTAAACAGCCCATAAAATATATTTGAAACCATCGAAGTTTATTTAAATGCATGATGGAGTCTTTCCAATTTGCTCCTTACTTTCGTAGGCGCCATGTGTATCAACGGCTACCGTCTTATCCCGTTCAAGTGCACGAAGATCAAAGGAAAGAAAAAATCCATCCACGAGGGATGTAAAGAAAACAGGTGAAAAAAGAGGAAATTGAAATAGCATAGGCGTATGTGCTGTAACTTACAAAAATTGAGAATCATTCTGGTTTGAATTTGAATCAGTATAATTGTCTTCTTACCAAAGTCTTGTTCATTTGTAAATTTGCGTATATATTTACTGCTGCCGATCAAAGGCTGACTATTTTACGGGCACCTTAGTGTCATAAAAACAACATAAAAACACAAAAAAAGCGTTGAATGCAAGATTTTAAGAATATTTTAGTAAACCCTTGAATTACGGCCACCTCCCATTGACCGCCAATTGGCCTTGGATCTAAAGGTGACCGCATTTAGAGGTGCGACTGTGTAACGGCATCTACGTTGCTGCTTCTGGTGAATTTAATAATGCTTTAAAACGTAAAATATGTCACCATACATGTTAGGATCATCAAATACAGTCAAGGAATAAGTCTTTTGATATAAAAAGGATATATCAAGCAAAAGTAATTAAATAAGTCCTAGATATATCCCAAAAAGCCCAATGTACATTGCACAAATCAACTTCTCTCTGGTCTGTCTGTGTTTGTGAGATTTTCCAATTTTTCTTTTCTCATAATGTGGCCAAAGAATTCCAGTTGTCGCTTTCCAAGTTTCCTCATCAACGTTCTTCCTCTCCCTATTCTCTGCAGGACTTCCTCGTTCGTAACCATCTTTGTCTATGATATTTTTAACATTCTTCTATAAAACCACATTTCTGTTGCCTCTAACTTTTTCTCCATTGCGGCTGAAATTGTCCAGCATTCACTACCGTACAACAAGGTTGACAACACGTAGCATTCTAAAATTCGTATCTTTGTAGCTATTGACAATTGTCGGTCTTTTAAGATTTT
>RDPX01000052.1:2024501-2058871 GCA_003991215.1 Morbakka virulenta | reverse complement strand
GAAGAGCGGCGAAGTGTTTTAGCCAATATCCCTGCACTCCATCTGGTCCTGGTGCTTTCCAATTCGGAAGTTTCCTACTTTGCTTTTTAACTTTCTCAGCATTTATTTTCACCGTGTCTTGTGTGTGTTTCATATCACGATCTATTTCTTTCTTCAACTCTTTTAGCCATATAGCAGTTCTATTGTGCTCCTTCTCCACACTCCAAATGTCACCCCAGAATTTTGTACACTCTTCCGCATTCGGTACCGCCTTTGAAAAATTGGAACATTTGTTACGTTCGTAGTAGAACTTCTTCTGATCCAACCCAAAAATCCTATTTTGCCTAAACTGTTCAATTCTGTCTTCGTATCTCTTCAGTTTTCCACTTTTTGCCACCATTCTCTGTTTTATTTCTTCTATGACAGTTTTTATCCCCTTTCTGTTGACCCTGTACTTTTCATTTAGTTGTTTGATTTTCTTTGTCTTTTTCACACCTAACTTTCTTTTCTGATCTCTCACATTACAATTATTATTAATATTATCATTATTATTAATATTATCATTATTATTATTATGTTATTATTATTATTATTATTATTATTATTATTATTATTATTATTATTAGTGAGTGGTTGAGCAATAAGAGAGAGCAAACTCATCCGATTCCCAGCCCGATAAGTAACAAAGTAAGAACTCGGTACTCAGCCCTTCAGAACAAGAGATCCACACTCATGACATCTAGATATGATGCTCCCCCACTACTCCCACCCATTAAACAGAAATGTGTGATGTGTCAACCCTTTTGGGAAATGCACAACTGGTTAAGGTCAGGCAACTGACTGGAAAGTCTGCAGTTTGAGTAGGAATATCTGATCTAGCCCATTCATAATTACCAGGCAAAACAAGTTCATGTACCTCACCAGTCAATTAAGATCAGAGGTCATACGTTTCATGACACTATGTCACTTGCTGACAGCAATAGTCAGTGCCTGGAGTAATTATCAGGGTAATTTGACTACACAGGGCAGGTGGGTCAATGTCCCTTTCCAGCAGTACTAGGCAGTACTAAGTTAAGTCAGCCAATTAAGGCATGTTCAACTCTTCCCACTGTTCCCACCAGGTTTACCTAGCTCGACTAGGGCAGGGGCACTGCTCCCTGAGGAATTGCCAGGCCACCTGCTAGTCTGGGCACTTTCCATCTACGCTTCTCCAACCATCTATTTATTTTATTATTAGTAGTAGTAGTATCATTATCATTAATATTGTCATGAATTGGATTGATAGTTGTGTTGCATATACAGTATTCACATTATTGTGTTGCTATTATTAATTGCAAATTTTAATTTTGTATTATAGGTTTAGATACACTATATCTTTGTTGAACCAAACATACAGACTGGTAATTCACCTCAATCAATAGATACTCATCAAGATGGAATGACTCATGAAGCCAGATCGCTTCAGTGTAGACCCCAGTTCCAGTGATACAGCTGAGATAAATAAACACTGGCTCAGAACATTTACTAAATTATTAGAATCAATGGCAGAAACATCAGCAGCCAACAAGACGAATCTTCTTATAAACTATGTTGCTTATAACGTGTATAACTACATTTTGGAATGTGTTACATATGATGCTGCCCTTGCAACACTTAAGGAGTTGTACATAAAGCCTAAGAATGAGGTTTTTGCAAGACATTTCTTTGCTTCTCGTAAACAGCAGCCTGGAGAAACCATTGATCAGTTTATTGTTGAGTTAAAGATTCTGGCCAAGGATTGTAATTTCACAATAGTGACTGCTAAAAAGTATAGAGACTGAGGTTATTTGAGATGCTTTCATTAATTTATTTAATTTAATTAATTTGAGTTCCGATGTCATAAGACAGTCATAAGTTAATTTGCCTGAGAATCAAACATTGGATTTAGACACAGCTGTTGACCAAGCATGGAGTTTGGATGCAGCACAACAAAGCTTGGTGGTGTACTGTCAGCCACAACAAAGCTTGGTGGTGTACTGTAAGACACCACAAAACTATTTCAGCTCATCAGCATCCACCAACCCTGTCCCTGAAATACCTGCTCCAAATCAAGCTAATGTGTCAAATACATGAAGTGCAGCTGCTACTCCTAGTACTACCTCCAAGTCAAAAAAATTATGTTGGTTTTGTGGAAATGATGGCCATCCTTGTACATGCTGTCCAGCTTGAGATATCCAGTGCCTTAAATGCAAGAAAGTTTGTTGTTCAGCTTCAATGGCAGCCATACCCAAAACCAATGATCCAGATGACATATTTCTGGCCACAACTTCTGCTTCTGGGGCAACTTCGCCTTTCCACATTAGCAGTCCTGTAGTGATCAATGATACATACATGGCTGGGACATTGATAGCCAGTGGCAGTACAGATAAGAGCTTTATTAGTAAGAAATTAGTGTTGTTGCTGGATTTAAAGGTGATCCCATCCAAATGGTGTCATTGGTATGGCAGCTGTATCTCTATCAGCTACATCGATTGGTCATTGTTATTTATCACTTACACTAAAGAATGAAATGTATAAATGTGTGAAGTTACATGTTCTGGAGGATCTGTGTACAGACATAATACTGGGAACAGACTTAAAAAGAGCTTCATGAAAGTGTTGTTATCAATTATGGAGGTGCTAAACCAGCACTAACATTCACTGCTTTGACTCCATTGAAAACAGAACCACCTATGTTGTTCTCACATTTACTACAGATCGCAAACCAATTGTCACAAAGTCTCACAAGTTCACAAAGTGTGACAGGGACTATATTAAAGCTGAAACACAAAGCCTCCTGGATCCAGACATTGTTGCACAAAGCAATTCTCCATGGAGAGCCCAAGTTCTGGTTGTCAGAGATTCAGAGAAGCCTAGAATGGTGGTAGACTACAGCCAAACTATCAATAAATACACTCAGCTAGATGCTTACCCCCTTTTAAAGATTGAGGAGATGGTAAATAAGATTGCCAATTACGAAGTGTTCAGTACCATTGTCTTACGAAGAGCATACTACCAAATCTCATTATCAGAATAAGATTGTCCTTACACTGCCTTTGAAGCTGATGGGGAGTTACTACAGTATACAAGAATGCTGTTTGGTGTTACTAACAGTGTTCCATGCTTTCACCAAAAAATGGATGAATTCATCAACAAACACAACATCCCTGATTGCTTTGCCTTTTCAAGGAATTGAAAAGTTTCACTCTTTAGTCAAGAGTGAAGCTCAAGCCATTGTTGAATCTATTAATCACTGGAGGCACTTTCTTCTTGGAATGTCATTTCACAATGATCACGGATCAGCGTAGTGTTTGTTATATGAATGACACCAAAGTGCCCAGCAAGATTAAGAATGACAAAATTTTGAGATGGTGTGTGGAGTTATCTCCTTAGAGCTACAGAATACAATACTGACAAGGGGAGGAAAATGTTGTATCTGATATATTTGCTTGTGCCTTTAGTACAGCAACCAGTGCAGACACTGCATTCCTTACATTCTGCTTCATGTCACCCTGGAATAACTAGGTTGAACCACTTAAGTAAAGTCCTGAAATCTATTGTATTCATTACAGAATGTGAAAGAAGTCTGTAAGAGTTGTAAAATTTGTCAAGAAGAAAAGCCACGCTACCACAATCCAGAACAGGCACACCTCATTAAGGCAACTCAGCCATTTGAATGCTTATCTGTGGATTTTAAGGGACCACTGCCCAGCATCAGAAATGCATTCATGTTTACTGTTGTAGATGAATACTTTAGCTTTCCTTTTGCCTTTGGTGTTAAAGATGTGACATCAGGCATGGTTATCAAATGTTTTACTGTTTTTTGCCATATTTGGCATGCCATCGTATATTCATTTTGATAGAGGACCACCCCTCATCTCAAAAGAACTGAAGCAGTGGTTATTCTCAAAAGGAATTGCCACAAGTTGTACCACTGCATATAACCTGACCTGCGATAACAAGTAGAATGTTATAATGCTATTATATGGAAGTCAATATTGCTTGCTCTGAAATCCCATGGCCTATCAGAACAGTCTTGGGAAACAGTACTCCCTGATGCATTACACTCCATTTGATCATTGTTGTGTACCTTGACAAACTGTATGCCACATGAGATTACTCAATTATCAATGCAGATCTGCTTCTGAACAATCAATTCTGTCCTGGCTGAGTACTCCAGGGCTGATTCTCATGAGAAAAAAATGTCAGACAGAGCAAGTATGACTTACTTGTAGATAAAGTACAACTGATTGAAGCTAACCCACAGTATTCATATGTCCGACTCTCTGACAGATGTGGGGCAACAGTTTCTTTGAAACAACTTGTACCTCCTTGCAAGGAAAGTTATCACCCAGAACTAGACGGTGGTAAAGAATTTGACACTGCCAGATCAGTTCACACAGCCCCTGATTCCTCCGAGTTTCAAGTTCTGGAAAATGAACTTAGTTATCCAGATACGATTTGTGACAATGTGGTCCTCAAGTCTCCAAGCATTGTCATACTAGAGTCTGTCAAAGATGAGACATCATTGTGTTGATCTGAAAAAAATTATAAAGTACCAAACCAACTCGATTTGTAAAGTTTTGTGATGATTTCATTTTCCGAAGTAAATGATAGGAGATTTCTGAAGCAGGGGAGAATGTCATGAATTGGATTGACAGTTGTGTTGCATATACAGTATTCACCTTGTTGTGTTGATGTTATTAATTGCATATTTTTATTTTTGTATTGTAGGTTTAGATACATTATATCTTCGTTGAACTGGAAATTTGCCTCAATTATTATTATTATTATTATTATTATTATTATTTTGTTTTGGTGCACCCTTTTTGGCACCATTCATGGCTGCTGCACAGTGCCATGCAGATGTCACTGTGCATAGCTCTAGTTAACTCACAAAATTCTTGCCTGGTTTTCCAATAAATCAAACTACAATTTCATATCAAAATACCAATCAATTGATCATTGCACAAGGATTACACTGGGAAATGTTTCAGTTGGGTATTTGATGTTTTTCCACACTACACATGGTGTAAAGTTTCTTTGTAAAGTGGTTTCAATCACATTGTAAATGAACACAGTAAGTTTAAATACTAGGTGAATATTGATTCCATTAATGCTTATTTAGTAACTTTTTCTGTGCCAAAAGAAAATAAAATTACTTTAAAAAACAAGAGTTTCATTGTAGTGCTCATATAATCTAAAAGCTCCCGGCATATGAGAACTAAAAGGAAAGACGTGGTTGTGTCAATATATTTGAGATATTCTGAGAATTTATTTTTAGTGTAAGTCAATGTCTTCATTGAAAAGGCCAATAATCCAATGCAAATGAGAAAGAAAAATTCCTTACAAGTGAACCATAGATCAAGTCCTCGTGACCTTGAATATCTGGTTAATATTTCAATTATCATAACTTCACCAAAACTATTTAACTTCATGTCAACTAAACAAAGGAATATTTGTGGTATGGCAAAATAGTGATTAGTGAGGCTTAAAGTAAAAACTACTTCCTAAAACAGAAAAATATGTCATTTTCTACTTTTACAACCTATTCTTTTTACAAGTACTAACTGTCAAGAATGTTGAGTAAAAAAATTTCCACAATAATTCTGATGGCCAAACAACCATAAACCCCCCCCCTAAATGGACAACATTAAAATCTTTCTTGTTGATAGAGGGGCATGAATGTAGCTCTCAACATACCTCTATCACAAAATAAAAGGTCTTTTTAGCTTTGTTGGCATCTTTATATATATGAGCCACAAAAATTATGTGTCAGACTGGCATAACAAAATCAACCCTTTTTTATTATTGTCATTTCAACCCCCCCCCTCCCCCCTGAAACATACTCACCTGAATAAATAATAAATCTGATTCCCTTTCATGAGCATTACTTAGCAGCCATGCCCTTGCCCAGTATAACACACCCAATCTAAACTATAACAATACCAAGTAAATAAATTAACCTGGACACATAAATTAATTACAAGAAAAATACAAAAGGTGTGAGGCTTTCTGACTCAGTTTTCCTTTTTCCCTTTAATATTTTGACTACTTGTGTACTTAGCTTCATGATGACTTCCACCATGGTAATTAGAATGGCCTCTAAGACATTGAGGAAAAGATAAAATACAATGTACAAAATTTACAACCTCTCAAATTTACCTTTCAAAGGTTAATAATTCAGGGGAGCATAAGTTCAAAATCAATCTCCAATCTATCAAAATCTAGGGCTTTTTTTAGCTTTCTACAGATACAAAACTCCAGTTTTTCATCATCAATATCACTTTAGTCATGTTTCTATTTTTTTCAGGGATAGTAGCTTTACCCAACATTTAGTAGCTTTAGAGATAGTAGCTTTACCCAACTACCTAAGAAGATGAATTTCAATACAAGATATGAGAGCATTCTGGACATGTTTGTGTGAAACATTCACCTGTCTACCACTGTGGAGCTTCATACTAACTTTGTGTGTACCAATGCCAATGATCATGGTTGCCTTAGTGTTCTGATGTTCTTGATCAATAGACTTTATATGTCAATCAAACAATCGCAAAGATTCTGACCAGTACTGCTTGTCAAACTGTGACTCCAACAGAAGAAACAGATAAAGTAGTTAAACCCAAAAAGATGATCTTTATTCAGTACCGAGGAAGGATAACAGAGGAGTACTGCAGATCATTGATCAAATGTGGGGCTCCTGTGAATCCCATTTTAACATTACAAAAATTGAAGACCGTGTTGCCGTCCTTCAAGCCAAAAATCGATCATAAAGTGAGAAGTGGAGTTGTTTATCGCATCACATGTCCACGATGTGAATCGTGCTATGTTGGTTGGACTTCTGACCACATGTATACTCGTCTTCTCCATCACAAGAAACCATCACAACCAGTCGGTAAACACCTCAAATCGTGTGGAGCGTTGAAAGAGTTTAGGAAGAAAGATATGGAAATTTTGGCTGCAACCACCAGGAGCGAACAATATGGTTTAACTTTGGAAGCTATTTGGCAAGAACTCATACGTCCTAAGATCAACGTTAAGGAAGAGTTCAAAAGCCGAAAGCTTACAGTAATGTTGTAATCAATTTTATTGGTTGCAATCTATAAACTGTATTTTCTGAATTGATATTGCTTATACATGATTGTTTTCTTTTTATTCGTAGGAATAAATAATATCATTAAAAATATTTTGCTGATGATGATGTTAATACATTGAAATATATTCAAAATACTCATTATGTCATGGAAATCNTTTGGCTGCAACCACCAGGAGCGAACAATATGGTTTAACTTTGGAAGCTATTTGGCAAGAACTCATACGTCCTAAGATCAACGTTAAGGAAGAGTTCAAAAGCCGAAAGCTTACAGTAATGTTGTAATCAATTTTATTGGTTGCAATCTATAAACTGTATTTTCTGAATTGATATTGCTTATACATGATTGTTTTCTTTTTATTCGTAGGAATAAATAATATCATTAAAAATATTTTGCTGATGATGATGTTAATACATTGAAATATATTCAAAATACTCATTATGTCATGGAAATCAAATTCATTATATGTTATTGTTCAACACTTGACATTGCTTGAACTTCTGCCACCTTTTGTCATATTGCACTGGCAGTTGACCCCAAGACCCTTTCCCATTGGTTCTTCTTCAAACACTTCCAACAGATATACCCTTTCACTAGCCAGTCATTGGTAAGATTATTACTACAGCTCACAATTTCTCTGGTTATTTTTGTAGTGTGATTTCCTTTGTTCAGATGCAGTCTTTGAACACGTTCCTTTTGACATGTTTCACAGTTGATCAAAAAGACAAATTCAAGGGTGAGGTAAACAATCTTCTGTTAGCAATTACTCATGAAATTAAGGATATGATGAAAAAGTGTGAGACTTGTCAAAATGCTGATGAAAAAATGCTGCTGTCTAAAGTAACTACCCTTCCATTGCATATCATCAGTAGTGACATTTATCACTGGAATGAACAAGATTTCCTCCTATTGGTTGACTACTGCTTTGGTTTTGTGGAAATCTAAAGACTGCAACATGTCCTTAAGATATGATATCTTGAAGATGAAAGTGCCATCAAGACAGCTTGACATGGCCAAAATTACTCATTCACCCAATGGAACATACATTGGATTGCAATGTATTTTTCAGAAAATGCTTCAGTTGAACAAAGTACTTAAACAGTAAAATCCATTCCACACAAAGCAATGGTCAAGATCCATATGTAGCTTTCCTGGAGTATCAGAACATGCCAGTGACAACTTGTATCTACCATCTGTTATTTTGATGAGAGGTACAGACATTTGATTGTGCCAATTAGAACTTGCAAACTACTACCTGGATATTTCAACCAAAGGCAATTCCACCAGCAATACTGCCATCAATAACAGCATCAGATATCTCAGTACAACCATGCAAGATCGACTTTGTGTGATCTAAACAATGGTGATAATATATAAGTGTATGACTAACAATTGAAGTGTTGGAAGCCTGGTCGGATTATGAAACCATTGACACATAAGAAGATAAGAAGCAATAAGTAGTGTCAAACAATGGAAACTAGCTGAGACAATACCAAAAAGATATGAAGAAGTCCCGAAAGAAAGATCAACCTGGATTCTACATTTCAGATTATGACATAGAAGATCAACCTATTGAATATGTGAATTTGGACATTAAGAATGGTTGAGAATACTTGATGTATGAAAATGGCATCTGACATGAAAATGAAATGACACCATCTCAAACATTGAAAATCGAGACCCAAAACACCACCATATGGTTGTCATAGATAAACTGATTGCTGTTCCAGCTATGCTAAAGGCAGGGAAGATAAAGAGGAGCCCCAAGCAAGTACAAGGACTTTTGAAAATAAATATGTCTTATTAAGAAACATTTATATTGTCAAAGACAGGAAGATATAGCAAATTGTACTTGGATATGCACCAAGTCACAACTGTACCATGAGTGGCATATTATAAGCTGTAGTTAGTTGCAATGTATTGCACCTAGTGACATTCCTGTAATGCAATTACATAGCTCTGTAGTTAATTAAAGTATTTGTTATCACTAGTGACATTCCTATAATGTAATTACCTGATGTGGTTTGCTTGCTTTCTCTCCCCCTGCTCTCTCCAAAAGGGAGAGTGAGGTCACATTACATTGGGTACTGAGAGAGAGAGGGGGGGGGAAAGAAAACATCACATTAGGTAACATCAGGTAATTAATTACATTACAGTAATGTCAATAAGGATGATCATTACACTCCAATCAACTACTGCTTACATAATTACTTCACAGGAACCTCACTAGCGATAACAAATACATCACCTAAGTTGCATTACTTTAGAGTTGTGACTTGGTGGACTTCTTTTTTTTTTTAAGTTTTTACGTCATTTTCCCTCGGCAATTAGGGCTCAGATGGTGCCCTTCAGAGGGACTTTGATTCGGCAGTGAGGAATTTCTTGGCCGGATACCCTTCCTGATACCAACCAATAGCTTTTTTTTTTCTTTGCAAAGTATCTAAGTACTAAGTATCCAAAACTTGTCATTATTTCAATTGTCTGATGGTGAGAGAAGTGTTCTTCTCGCCCAGCATAAATCGTAAAAGACTACATCATATAACCATAAGCTGCTCTTGACTGACAAACATGGTTAGAACAATTTAGCATTCCTCAAAAAGTGTTTATCACTTTTGGCACATCCAATTTGCTGGCTTTTACAGATTTCTCTGTTATTGATGTGTTTGTTCCGAGTGTAAAGGTAGGTGTAATTAAAACATTGCTTTCAACATATTTTCCCTGTACATTTTAATGTCAGAAACCCAACTATAACACCAAATTTCCAGCCTCTTCTTAACAATACTGTACCCTTTTCAAAATATTAATTACCTTTCTCATTTCACGTGCCCTTGCAAAACGAAGAATACCTTGTAATCACTGGCTTAAAAAATTTGTGAGTAGGTGGATGGTATTTATTATCCATTAAGTGGCTCAAGACGAATGTCAAATCCTAGTTCCATTGATAGAACAATGAAATGACTCGTTAGATGATCATTAACATAGTTATAACAACAAACAATGTCCCCTAATTACATCACCAACAATTTTATTGTAAACCATGTCAAAACGAATTTTAAAGGTATCGTTGAACTATGCTAATATGACAAGTGCTGGGATAAGTAATGAATACAATGCCATCGCTGCCTGTAAAGAAGACCTACTTAACAACATTTCGAAAGATTTCAGCATTCAAAACTGGTTAAAAGAACAGTTGATCAGTACGTTTAATCGAAGTATTACAGGCAGAAAATTGCCTATAGCTACCCAATATAACGTCATATCCCAACATATGCGATGTTTTTCGAATAGCAGCGCAAATCTTGGGATATCATAGCCTTCTATTATGGAACTTGGGAGAAATTCTCTGTCTGAATTTTCAGACATGCTCACATTGTGTACAGTTACCTTCGTCTAATAGATAAAAGTGTGTATCTTAAAACGAAAGAACTCTGACTTCTTATACTTCTTCCGTCCTGTAACTTTCTTGTAGAACTTCTGTGTAACAGTACTTAAGGTAAACTCTACTTCAACTGCACCGAATAATCGCCAGCCCTAAATGAAGACGATTTCATGTCAAGTGATCGTTCGATAATTAAGTTGATCTGGTCGTCACTCCGATCTTAAGTACTTCTGCCTGCGTTCGCGGTAGCTTCACTCTTTAACAGTATGGCATGTCAGTAATATGTTATGATTCTAGTAATGCACATTAATAACTCTATAAACATTAAAGGCATTTCTAATTATATTTCAAGATAGCAACAGGAAACAGAATATGTCTCTTAGGGCTAAGTTTAAGTTTATAACAGGGTACAAAATTGTTAGCGTTTCTTAAACGAATATGTTTCTGTTTAACTGTAGCTTGCAAATTACCTTGTGTTTAAATTCTGTAGTGGCCATCCTGTTAAATGTTGAACTACATTTCTGACCTTATGAGATCCTTATAAAATGTTCAATTGCAGTAGCCAGTCCAGTCTTTGGTGTTCGCTCTTGAAAATTACAATAACCCAACGATGTCTCAGTTCCTTTGAAACTCTCTGCTCTTTTCTCGATAAACACTTGTACACAAAAATGTATTCCTTGGGAAAAAGGTTTTGAAGAAGAAACTATTTCAAAGTAGATTTGTTCGTTGTTAATAATTTGAGCTGTGAGTCATTGAGGAACTGTCCGAGTAAGCAACGAAGCCCATTATTCGGTATAAAAAAACATGAAACAACTCGTTAAGGAAGCATGACAAAAGAGTATTGTTTTGAATCTCAAAGAAAGGAAGTAAACTACAGATCACGTGATCAGAAAAATGTTCTGCGTTCGCAATTGTTTTGAGTTGTTTTAAACATTCTGCAAAAGGTGATTGATTGTGGTAGCTCGAAGCGATTGTGATAATCCATTGATACACACTCTTGTTCTTGTACCTTAAAAGTGAGGGGTAAGGGTGTCCAAAAATATGTCGTCATCCATGCTCAAGGAGTCAAATACCTAGTGGCCGAAAAATCTGAAATATTCTTCTTTTTTCATGTAGTGTGAAAAATCTGAAATATCTTAAAAAAATTTTTTAAGAGAGTCGCCACACACCAAGACTAAAAGTCACTCGAGGATGAGGGTTAATGAGATGGATGGACTGACAGGTGGATGATGATAAGTAAAATATATATTTCCAATGTGGTAACAAACAACCTAACTTGAGTTTCTAAATGGTTCAAAGAAAATGAGTTCACGAATCTCAAAAAGGCAAGGCTGAAGCTTTACTTTTTAGTATTTTTCTGTAACTGGCACAGGATATTGTCAGCTTTTCAGATTTATGCAAATATTTTCAATATTTCTGTAACCAAGGATTAAAAATATCTCTGTTCCACAATAGCTCCATTAATGTTGAGTTCATTTTTCGATAAATGTTAACAAGAATCATCTTGTCTGAACCTTCTTGGTAAGTTAAGACACTTGATTGGTGTAAATGTTGCCAGATCGATCCAACAGGGTTTAGTTCTTCCAACGTTTTTTTAGGAAAACAAGATTCAGGACTCAGAGAATAGATATTTAGGCGTAGTAGCCTACATTTGAGATGGAGATGAAAACCCAAGTTTCGAGTTTAAGTAACTAGAAAACAGCAGTGACAAGATAAAGATTGGGATGGAGGAAGAATATTGAGGTCTTGTAGGTAATAAAATAGTGGGGAAAACTTTAACTTTTCTCAAAACCAGTGTTTTTCCCAAGACAATCTCCAATGGGCAACAGATGTGTTGGGACTCATTAAGTTCAATGCAGTATGGGTAATGGTTACCCTGAAGATGCATTCGCTAAAGATATTCAGACAAAATTATATCCTTTTCTAAATCTCATTAAAGAGAGCTCCAGAGAGTGTCCCCTATTCCTTCACCTACCTTTCATCGTCATCATTCGCCTACTCCGCATTCGGCAGCTTGCGCATCAACATGTGATAACTGTCTCCATTTTTTCCTGTCTGTAACTACGGTGTTCAGTGACATCAGGTTTCGTCCAGTCCAATGGCTAATGTTGTCGCGCCATCGTTTTGGTTGTTTTCCTCCACTTCTTCTTCCTTCCACCATTCCCTCCAGGCAGATTTTGCAGATTTTGAGATTTTGTAGTTCTCTATGGACTGGAGTGTGTTAATTGGACCTCAAAATCCTTGCAAAAACTTGTCGTTTTCCAAAGTCATATGATGAGATTCATGACAAACAGAGGACTGTTTGATCATACGCGATTTGAAGATCTTCTTCATTCAACAAAACTCACTCCCATCAAATACCCAATAAATCTAGGGTCTTGGAGCTCTACGGTCACACCAAACACTGTACTCAGGGCGTAAGCAAAATCACCTGCCTTCAGTAGGGCGGTATTCTATAAAAACTGAAACTCAAATTATCACCACATTTTCAGAATGCTGTCGTGATACTGCATCCAAAGTAACTTTCACATTGCGAAAAATTCTTTCTTTATCTACAAAATATATCTTGCCTACCACAACCGTAGCATGGTTCTGTCCGAATTTGAGTACCAGTGTAATGCTATGTACACAAGTCGTTAAGTTCTTACGTTTGATTGAAAGTGAACAGTATTTACCCAAAAAAACAATGTAACCATCCAGTTCACTCAAAACGACAATTCAGGGCTATTCACTAGATTATTTTTTGTGATTCGACTATACCATGGTATCTGGTACTGAGTCCCAAATGCAGTAAAACTTTCAAGGTCAATCGAGTGTTCTGGCTTCCATTTGGCTTTAAAAGCGATTGTTCACAATCAATTTTTAACGCTTCAGGTTTGCAGGGGCAGAAAATATGTATATTGTCTTCAGTATTTTCTGCCATTTGCAAAAAGTAACGGGTTAAATTTGTTCCTCTTCGTTTTTCTTGTTAATACAATACGTCTTAATTTGTCTGAGTGCTAGCTACAAACTTTCGAGGAATTATTTCTAAAAAGTTCGCGGACTGAATTTGTTGTGTAAGCTGTGAGAGGGGAAAATGTTAGTGAGTTGCGTCACTATGTGATGTGCTATCCAAGGAGTACGGAGCTGTGATCTCAGCTCTCTGTCATTAGTTTTGTTAGATGTTTTTATACATATTCTCTGTCTCTGGCAATCAAACAGTGAGCATGGAGTAACATACAAGCCTGAAGTTTAAGGTTTGCCACGGAAAAGCTCTGAAGCACTGGGCATGGTCCAAAAAGTGTATGGAGATCAAACGATGTCATACTTCGGTGCTATTGAGTGGTTTAAGATGTTGAAAGACAAAGGAAATGAGTTTGGCAGAGGACTCCAGCAGCAAGCACACGACTGTCATAAAATAAGTGTGAATATTTTCAACCATCCTTCGAGATGTTACTATATTTTTATAAGTTAAATTGTTTATCCTTTTGAAGGAAGGAGTTAAATAATTCATTTGATTTCCGGTGTACAACGTGTAGACGATACTACTTTACAGTTAGTGGTGTTAAATATCTCCTAGCTCCCCATACAACAACCAGAAAAGGCTTGTAGGAAATGGCCCCACAATTAATTGAATAATGAGTATGTTAATAACAGATAAAGAAGTTGATGAGGTCAACATCGATAATATAACCTGGCAAAAGAGGTTTCACTTCCTCCTCTTAGTAATAACTGGGATGCCATCTGATGTAAGAAGAGGAGTGATTTGAGCATACTCACGGTTAGGAAGATTAAGCAATACATCTGATCAAACAAATTTATATTCATAAATCTGATATGAAGAAGTCACATGACCCACAAATGGGTAAACCTGTAATATTTTAATCCAAAGGAACAATAACTTATTAAAAGAATACAAGATTTAACCTGACCTATGAACTTGTGAAAATCAAGAGGACCATAGCGTTTGTTTCAAATGACAACGTGACTCTAAACTTTAGCCTAAGAAAACAGATATTTTAATTATGACGCTACTATATGAGTACCGGCTAATCCCAGGTCATCTAACCTTGTCTTATGATCAATAGAAGTCCATCAAAGTTATTTACCTTTTGTCTTTCAAATGTATATTAATGCAGGGTAAAAATACCAGGCTTTGTGGTTGTCCAAGAAGGCAACCTTCAACGTTCTTCTGCACCATGGAAGAAATCAATCTCGTCGTTCATGTCATTTCGAATCTGGTTCGCCGTCGAGTTGGAGAATCTCTCTGGAAGTGGTGCCCCCCCCCCACCTCCCGTTGGCAAATGAAGGTTTATTGTTTCTGGTTTCTTTCCAAACCGATCTGCCCTGCTTGTGGATTGCTGATGCTTTTCAGTGCCGTCGTTGCTGTTATGTATAGGTGGCACCCAGGAGTAATCCTGGAAAACCTCGTGTGGTAGGATAACAACTGTTGGCTCTGTCATACCAATGAAAAACCAACCAGGAAAAGTACGTCTCCGACGCCCCTGTAGTTGGGAGAGATATACCCAGTGCAACCTACCCACTTGGTTACAGATACATACGGATGGGCGTTGCTGTGGGCTTTCGATATTCACTTTTTCGGCGGTGAGGGTAGGTTGGTTTCCCGTTTAATCAGGCCAGATCGAGTTCACCGTGGTGGTCTTCCGGTCTGCTTCCAGCAGTTTACACAACAAAAACAACCAGTAGTAAAATATTGTTGTGGTCGGAAATGGAGACTCACAGTTAGAGACGGTTATGACATTGGAAAGAATAATTAATTACTGACTGGTTTCAATTTGTTGAAAAGATGAGACTCGTGATTGCTGTTCACCGATTCCTATCAAAGCTCCTTGGCCAAGATCAGGAGGTCTCACAAAAAGGATCAGATTTCTCCATACCCTGATTGTACATTGTGCCAGTACCAATTCATTCCTGTTGTTTTTGGATGCTCACAGAAAGATAGATAAAATGTTTAAATCTTTGTAAACAACTATCTCTGAAATATAATTTGCATCAAGCTGGAGGACAGTACCCATTGCAAGCTACACAAGAAAGCTGGAATACAAAATAACATTAGTAATACAGCAGAAAAGCAACGATTGATAAGTTTCCAGAATTAGGTGTACTGCATCAGAAAACCATTATCGAATAAGTATCCTTTAATGATTTCCACAAACTAAAGGCAGAAGGACGACCCCTAACGAGATGAAATGACCAGATTATGAAAGATATAGGGTTTTTATCTTCAACAGAAGGAGAAAAAGCACAAGACAAGAAAGTTTTTTGTCCTGTAATGAGCAATGACTGCAAGAAGCTCTATAGAGATGTGCTGCAGAGTCAAGTAAGACAAATCAATTTACAAAAACGTAAGAAAAAAGTAAGAAAATGCAAGAAAATTAATAAAGTGGTACAACTGAAAAGTATAGAAAATAAACTCTGTAAATAAGTAAGACACGTTTATTGAGAGATCAAACAAAAATAAGGATTGCCATAAACTTTATCTTAAAGTTTATCTCAAAACCACTTCTTCTTTTTTTCTTCAGCTTTTCCTATCAGAAGTCCCCACAGCGGAATTAACCCTCCACTCCCTACTGATCTTGGTATCTTCCAGTGTCAGTCCGGCATGCTGCATGTCCCCTTTCATTAAATATAAGTGTCTCCTCTTTGGCCTGCCTGACACACTTTTCCTAACTTTTGATAATAAGGTGGTCCTAGTATTGCTTTAAATTAATGACTATTTGGCATCTGATTAATAAAGAAGACATCGCGAATTACTGGTTCTCATTTTCCATTAAAGGACGCACTTAGTCATCAAGAAAATTGAAAGAGCAAACGTTATGTAAAAAATAGGAACATTGACTACAGTATCAAAACCAAAGTTCAGAAAAAGAAAGAAAGAATTATCTCACCGGGTACTTTTCAAATCTTATTACATCAAGTGATAGGACAAGACTATTTGACCAAAAGGGCCTTTTCCAAAACCGAAGAAAAATAATCCTGATCTCACAGGGAATATTTTTCGTTCAAGTTTAGAATTACCATGTCAATACTACCACATTATCTTCTGGCCTCTTACTGATATCGAATTTGTGTCATGCCATGGAGCTTGTAATTTTCCCTGGGCTATGACTCCGAGGTACTCACTTCCTACAAAAGTTTTTCCGTCCAATTGCTGCCAAATTTTCTTTTTTCCCCATCATTCGTATCATCATTTTTGGCAATAGAAAGAAAGCAAAACCTTTAAAATCTGATAAATTTTTATTTCAACAAGCCAAAAGAGACATATGACCCAGAAGTACTTTTGTACATATTACTTTTGGTGAATAGCTTGACATTAAAAAAAAACCCGTTAAATTTTCTTTATTATTGTTGCTGTTGAACAAATCATTGTTATGTGCATTTTCTTTTCTGCTCAGGATCCAATTCTGTAGGAAATAGAGTATTTATACTTTACAATGCTTTAGCTAATCTTCCATTATATTTGTGCGGCATTTAGGATTTTTTGCACCATAAAAGGAAGATCCAGGAACAAGGCCTTTGACTCAAAAATCGAAGCACAAGGTAAAAGGCATGGAAATGCGTATTTTAAGATACAAACGTGGCATAAAGTCGGAGGAGCATTTTACAAATGATGAAGTCAGAAAGTTATGTAAGGTGAATCCTATCCAGAGCGTATAGAGAAAGAGAAGATTGCAGTGTTTTGGCCATGTCAACTGAAAGAATAGGAGGGCTGACATTTAAAGATATAATGAAGTTTAAATTAGGCGGTGCCAGAATTCGAGGTGCTTCAAATCAGAGAAGGCTTGACACCGCTATGGAAGGTGAAATTTAACCAAAGAGTATTCAAAGGATAAAGGAATCTGGAAGACCAAGTTAATGAATCGAATAACGGTCCCCATGCAATCAACTCATATCCAAACAGGAGACAGTATTAATTGGTGAATAAAGATGAATATATAAGATAGGTGTAATTTACACGATGACCATTTTTGTGTGGAAAGAATTTCACACAACTGGCTTTTTAAAAGGTACCTGTTCATACCTGCATTTGACAGCAAAAAACGGAAACCATGGAAGCACAACAATATTTTGGACTGATCTTTTGTTGTTTCAATTTAGAGTTAGACAATAATTGAAGAATTGCCAAAAATCTCATACCGCAAATAACTTGTTAACCAGCTTATGCAGTAAAAGACTGTCACATTTCTATTTTAATTGATAGAAATAACGTGTTTGCATTCACCATTATATAAATTATATTTCATTAAAAGAACGGCAAGAAATGAAAGAGATTTAAATAAGACAAATAAACAAAGATTGAAAAGCTGGTTTCTGTGCATAAAACCACCATCCAAAACCCTAAAAATCACTTAGTCAGGTAAAAAGAGGAACCTGTCAAAATCCCAACAATACAAAACTGAAAAACTAGTATTGAAAACAATAGATTAATCCCCAAAGGACCTGCTGGAAGGCTGCAAAATATAAGAATATGATTTTCCCATAGACACATGTTTGTTATAGGAATCTAGTTGTGAATATCAAAGTTCAGATGACATAGAATTTAAGATTAAAATGAATGAAATAGATATAGCTTAGCTTTATAAGGAATGAGTAACAATAATTTCCCCTTTGCCTGTTCCTAATACTCATTTGTAAACATGGTGATATTTCTTTTAATGACTCAGTGGTAGCATCAATAATGCCAAATATACTTTAACCTAAAATTGTATGTTTTATTCCGACATTTACCCAAAACTGACACCAATAAACAATCATTATAGTTTTTTAAGACTATATTAAGGCTCAAAGTCTTCAAGGCGTCAGTAGAGACAATTTTCCTCTAAGGTTTGGAGTCATGAGCGTTAAACTTTGCTCTTGCCAAGAAACTAGATGGGTCCTACACGAAATTAGACAGAGTTATACCATTCTCTTCCTCGCACATCCTGTGTAGTTAGTCGCCGGCGATTGTTACTCGCTGGTTACACAGCTCGACATGATGATCCTGTAGGAAAAGTTCTACTCTGGTGACCCGAGAAGAAGAAGCGTCGCGTCAGACCTCGCAGAACAGTGAAAACACTTGCCTTAATGGTGTTGATCCTCTGGCTGCAATGAAAGATCGAGTTGTGTAGCAAACTAATTTTGTCAATGTTTCACCATGAATATGGATGACAGAAGAAGAAGAAGAAAAAGAAGAAGGCTCAAAACAAAATATTCCCAAGAATAATGAGGCTCACCAAGCTTGATGGTATTCTATTAAACAAGGACCCCCTATGATACTAATTTATGGTTGATGGTATTCTATTAAACAAGGACCCCCTATGATATTAATTTATGGTTGATGGTATTCTATTAAGCGTAGGTCATGTTAATTCTATTGGGATGAGTGACTTCTTAACCAGAGCGTGAAGTGGTTTAAAGTGTGGGCGAGTTGTACAATGTTGTAAGCCAAGCCCTTTCCTCCTGACGGAGCTGGATCCAATCGCAAGCAAGGTGGAAATGACGAGATAACTTGATGAAACAACTATTGTCTGATTCATGGACTGGTAAATAGACACAGGTACATCAGTAGATATAAACATATATAGTTAGATAGATTGATATATATATATATAGATAGATAGACAGACAGATGGATAGATAAATGGATAGAAACTTACATAAATACATACATACTTAAATACATACATACATTTAAAATTTGTGTTCCTGCTTATGAATATATACTTCTTCTTTAGTTAATATGTCAATTGTTCATAATTACTATTTTTATAATATGATATAATTTAAACTTGAGAAACAACTATATTTCTTAAGCAACTGAAAGTTTTACATATTTACAGATCACCAGGCATACAGGGTATAGCTACATATAGAACAAGTCTTTACTGGGTCTTTGATTGATATCTTCCCTGGTGAACCATGGGGTGATTAATGCCTTTCACAGATATCCGTCTATAACAGAACAAGTAAAGATGGACGGAAAGCACACAACATGTCATGGAAGGCAAGGCATACGAATTACTTCGCAAACTCCCCGCGTTGGAGGGCACTTCGTCTTGGTTGATCGAGAATCAGTGTCAAAGCATGTCAATTCTATTCTGCACAAGTCAGACATTCCACAATTCTCAAAAAACTGACAAATCGGTGCTTTCGTAGTTCATTAAAGTGGTTCTCGTGATGGCATTTAGAAATCAATTCGTCTCGTTGGTTGAGTAATTGCTTGTGGTTTTTTCAGGTGATGATTTTTAGCTTTTCATGCAAATATATCAAGCACAGTCGCGAGATATTTTTATAGGCTGGTACAAATTTCAAAATCAACCAATCGAGTTTTGGGTCATCTGTCTTCTTTGTCAATTTCTTGTCAGACATACCTAGACAACGACGGAGTATGTGTTTTATATAAGCCATAAGATGCCATCCTTTTTCATCTTATTTGTAGGAGAAAATAATCTATTTTTTTGAATTTCTATTTTTTAATGGTGCCTTCATTTGAAATATCAATGATTTGTGGTGTTAGGATCTTCAAAGTATGCTCTTATTGAAGATTTGGAAAAAGTTGCTTATCAAAATAAGCAACTGCTTATTTTGAAAAAGGATTTAATAAACGTTACTTCGCGACACAGAGTACAGTATTTTGTTTATTTTGAAAAGCAGTGAGAGAAATTGAGACCCTTTATTTCTCACAGTGACATGGTTTGAAAGATCATTTTTGGAACCACAATGCCGCAGGACAGAATTAGAAAGGCTTCAGACCTTCATTTATCACCTCAATATGAAAATTTTAAAGAAATAATCAGGAAATTGTATGAAAAAACTAAAAGATTTACACTTTGTACGGTAATTTAGTTAGAAAAGCATCAAGACTGTTTTAAGAGAGCTTTGATTCCATTTTGTTATTTTATAGTGATTTCAAATTTGTATCTGCATATTTTGTTCCGTTTTTCCCTTAGATTCCCTCTTAAATATCCGTATTAAAAATCTTGGATGCTTTAATGCTCTAAAATTTAAAACGAAATTTAAAACTACGTAACTCAAACGCCAGTATGTAAAAAAATTAATTGGTAGAATGGAAGTAGGCCTTTAACCAGAATAATTCAATGTCATACTAAACAAATGAGTTGGAGACATAAAACCACCTAAATCACACGTGAATGATAATAATATAAACAATGTCATAATAGAAAGAAGCTATTATAATAGCTTAACACAAATTTACTTAATGAAGAAAAGAAACACCAACTACGATCATGTAATTAGAGACCTGGGCCAAGTTCCCCACTGAATGGAAAATGCTTTGTTGTCCGCCTCATTGACAAAGCGAAAGTCACGACAAACGATGACATTTACGTTTACTACGGAGCATGTGAAGGAAACTTCAAGACCCGTTAAAATAACCATACGAAATTGTTTAGATTAAGGAAGTAGGAAAATGATACTGGGTCTTTCATTGATGGCATCCCTGGTAAACAGTGGGCCCATTTTTGTCTTTCACAGATATCCACCTATAAAAGACCCGACAGGAAGGAACAGATCAAGAAAAAGTGTGACAGAAAGCACGCAAGACACCATAAAATGCAAGACATACGGATCGCCCCCCAGGACCCTCCGTGGGAAGTTTGGTCATCAGCCAAAGCTCAAGCACCTCAAGACCACCTTTCCTGTGTGGTTAGGCCCTATAGCCGAAGACCCGACCAAGGAGAGACCAGAGCTCTGCACTTGATCTTAGCCAAAAGGCCGAGAAGCAAAAATGATACCACACTGCCTAAATTTAATTGGAATTTGATAGACAACAAATTAGATTATACCTTGGAATGGAGTATCGCTACCAATGCATCGTCGTCTAAATGTGGAACAAGAAGGTGTGATTTATGTCTGTTGGAAAAAAATCTCTGGGATTTTCTTGTGCTTTTGTTGATGAGATCAACTTACTCTGTGATAGCCCTGTTGAAATCACCATGTCTCCTTGAGGGTGTCACTTGGTGATATATTCTTGGGAAATACCCTTGTCCTGTTATACAAAAAGTCAATGGCGCCACAAGTGGCGGCTAGTTGGAGTCAAGATCCACCAAGGCAATCCAAGTGGATTTGTTCCATATTGGTTTTAACGTCTTTACGGCATTTTCAGCAATACATTCAATCAAATATTACAACAACTGTTATAACTTGGGTCCCCAGAAAAATGTGTTTGGGATCAATTAGCATCAATTTGTAATTTTTATCCTTTTCAGCATCAATCACCATCTTTTACGCTTGCAGCCTATAAAACCCTTAATACATCAGACGTTCAGCACAGCGTAACATGTTTAACGAGTTACAATACATCTGAATGACCTTTTCTTGTTATAATATAGCAAAATATCTGCAACATGTGCTGAAATTCTGATGCTGTACAACTAAATATTTGACCTTGGGCTCAGAAAAATAACAAAAAGCACTGTCTTGCAGCATTTTTAATGCAATATGCCACACTTTGTTGTGTGTAAATGTATAGCAACTCAGTATCTTTGAAATCAAATATAAAAGTCTTGAATACACTATTAAAGTTTTCCTTTGACCAGTTACATTGTTTTCAGGAGTGTTGATTGTAATTTCATCATAATTTTGTTACTGCAAACATTGGTCACTGCTGTGATAAAATCCAAGTAAAATAGAGAAAAATAGGCCGTAGAAATATTTCTATAAAAAAAAAACGGATACGAGAATATCCTAAAGGTTTTCTACACAATGACGCTAGATGATTCTTTTTCACGCTATCCCCTTCTCTCTGGACTGCGAGAAAAGCAGTAAGATAAACATTTGACGACTGAACACAACGGAGTCGCAACTTACAGGCAACACTGGTACAAAACTTGTCACTAAAGAAGAACTTCCTGCAACGAATTACAAAGAGGTTATCAATTTTGCCTGCATAAATAATAACAATGTTGTAAGCCGATTGTATTTGCACCCGAATTTGAGTCCACGGATCACTGGTTCGATTTCCGCTTGGGAGTAGGCTTTTGATTTACAGATATACGGTGGGCCAGTATGACGAATTAGATCAGTTATCCCATCGCTTGATCACGCTTAAGGCTTCCTCTTGCCATGGAGCGATAATGACTTGGAATTTATTATATTCATATTTTAAATGCGTGAATAAATTAAGCTGCCTGAATATTGCGATACGTGCACACTGTTAATGTGGCCTTCTGTAAAATTATTGTAAATTGTACAGTTAAATGTAACTACTGTACATTGGCAACAATACACCGTACATGCGTGAGTGTATACTATTATTAGCCTAATTAACCCTACTGTTTACATTATACGGCAGTATTAAGCAAGTTACACAATCTATGTTATATACATGTGCAAATTACATTTTAAATGGAAAAAATATTTCTAAGAAAACATGTATGAACCAGAGACTTCCACTTCAACGATTCTAAATAAATGGTCGGATTTGTTAAAATTCTTCTCCACTTTGTTATGACTACCTCGACATGAAGTAAAAAAGCTAACACCGTTTTACATAGCAAAAAACTACACCAATTTGTAACAAATGTTGAGAGAGATCGTAGTAATATGTTGAGTGGAGAAATCAGTTGTCTTAATTCGAGAACAATCGTAAACTTTGATATTATCTTTTTCATGAAGGCAGGATGTTGTGGAAGAGGTTTAAATATTTTTTCCATTATGCAAAGCACAAAGCCACTAAGTCACTGGAGCAGTTAAGGCAAGACAGAGAAAAAAAGGTTAAGCCAGTAGATAAGCGTTGACCTTAGATTTAAAAATCATTCTGGGCATTTTATGAAGAAAAGCACTCAGAAGCTATGGAGATTCACCACCCGACTTTAAGTCTGAAGAGATAAGTCAATCATGCATGCTCTAATAAAATGATAGTTCTAGCCCAGTTCTAATTCATGATGTTCGCGTAGAGTCGAAATATCTAGTCATATGCATAAATCAAGGGGCGTAAGGTGTTAGAAGCCTCAAAACCTTGGATCTTCCCTTAGATGTAAACCAATTTCAAAGAGCTAGATTGAGAACAGAGAAAATCTGATTGCATTCAAACACAGAAAGAAATATAATTGTTTGTATCTTTGACGGGTTTTATTTAAAAATATTTGTATGAGTCATAAACTATTTAAATTTTATCTTTTTTATTTTTTTTTTCATCGGCAGCTTTTTTCAGGTCATAATATGACCAATTTTTCAGGTCATAATATGACCTGAAAGAAAACCGCCGATGAATTTGAATCCAGGAAAGAAAAAACCAGAACGTTGAAAATGCATTTGATAAGTATACCAGTACTTGACCAGCAAGTGTTCAAATTCCTGAATGTCTAATTAAGAAAATAAATGAATTTCCGATATTCCACTCGAACACGTCTTACAAAGGTGTTATTTACATAACAATCAAGTTACTTCATATTGGTACTGTAAATGCCTTCTCAGCTTCTCAGCAGCTCTTTTCCCAAAGAACATTCAGTATTGTTTTCTTGTGAAGGTGAGCTTCGTTATGAAAAACAGTAACCAAAACAGATTAGTGCCAGATAATATGCTGGCAAATTTTACAATAACAACAACAACAACAAAAACAAAAAAAAACAAAAACAAAAACAACTACAACAAAATAGCAATTGTAATTAATTGCTCCAAGTATAGATAGCAACTAATACTTTAGATGTAGCATGTTCAGAGTTGCAAAATGACTTATGCGAAGGAAATGAAAACGGAAAATGACTAACAATTGTTTAATTCCGCTTTTAGATGAGGAGTTGAAAATATTTATTATTCATATGCATTAAATTTTCATAAGATTAACAGTCCTTTTAAAATACAGTTTTTCAGGTTTATAAGCAAGTAGTATGGATTTATCCTGGTTGATTGTTAGCAGTGGTGGATTCATAAGTGGGGCCTGGGTTCCTTGTCCCCGGTGATCTCCAGAAACAAGAACCAACTTCTTGATTCTTCAAAATCCAAGGGAAAGGTAAGGGGGTGAGGAGTAAGGTGAATAATGGCTTTTAAAACCTTTAGAAAAGATTGCTAACAAAATGAACTTATAGTTATTGGCTATGCTTTAAAACCTTGGGTAAAAAGTAAGACTTAAAAATCAGTCAGTACCAATTTTTCACAAGCTTTAGTTAATTGTTATTTACACAGACGTATTTAACAGCATCTGAACTTGGACACCAATTTATTACTTACAAAATTATAGCTGCAAGGATTTAGATTTTTGTACTGTTAAATCTTTTTCGGTATTCTGAGTAATAACTTGACTCTGGATCTATTTAGTACTAAAGTAATGGACATGATCTATAAAAAACCCTTTCAAACCTCTTACACATCTCTCCCATTTATAACCCCCTGGTCATGTCACTGATTGACAGGTAGCTTGATCATGCTCTAAGTAAATTGAAGATTCGTTTGTTTGTTAGAACTGGGATACTACTGACTTCGCATATGTTTTCTGAGATAGAACTGGAAGGGGGAAAAGACAGTCAATAAATTTTTAAAAGTTTAATGAAAACGTCCAGCAAAGAAGGAGCCCTCTGAACTGAGAAAGTTTCCAGCCTTGCTTAGGATAAAAGGAATAAAAAATGGTATTAGATAGATTTTGCCTGACGATGGGAGAAATATCTCTCGCAACGTAGCTCGGAAAAAGCTTACTGCTCATGACATGATAAAGCTGTTTCATCTATGGCTTCCTCTGAGTCCTCAAAAATCAGAATTTTCAAGATCATTTATCATATTTCGTCTTACAAAGTCCAAGTAACAGAATTGGGTTTCAAACCACCGTAGAAGCAAAACTAATTTATATGTTTAAATATAAACTTTATTTATAAGGTTATATAATGTGTTTATCTTACAGTAATTTTGTTTTGACAATGTTGCATATGTGTTCACAGGCACTTAAGAGACAGCACAAAGCCCTATTGTCATTTTTGTCGACTGAAAAAAAAAATAGTGTCAGATGTCGTTAAGCCAGAACAGTGGTCAGAAATCGACATGCTTCCTCTACCCAAATCCGGAGATCTGAGTATAACACCCAACTATAGAGGTATCAGCCTCTCCTCACTTGTCCCTAAACTTGTCAATAAGATGATTTTAAACAGAATACAACCAAAAATCGACAAACATCTTCGTCCCAATCAAAACGGTTTCCGACCTGGCCGATCAACTACTACCCACATACTCGCACTACGCCGACTCATCGAGGGAGTTAAAGACCCAAACAAAAAAGCGATTATATTATACGTTGACTTCCCCAAAGCATTTGATTCTATACATAGAGGCATGATGATAAAAATTTTAAAAGCATACGATGTTCCACCAAAATTACTAGCCGCCATCCACAAGCTGTATGAAAACACTAGAGCAAAAGTGATCACACCAGATGGTGAAACAAAATTCTTTCAAATTGTTGCCGGGGTACTGCAAGGGGACACACTAGCTCCATACCTTTTCGCAATCGTCCTCGATTACGTCATGAGAAATACATTCCAGGGTAGGGAAGAAGAACTCGGTTTTACAATAAAGCAACGACAGAGTCGCCGCAGCCACCCAACAATAGTAACGGACCTTGATTTCGCAGACGACATCGCCCTAATAACCGAAGAAATTAACCAAGCGCAAGACGTTTTAACAATCCTTGAACGCGAAGCAGGAAGAGTTGGCCTACACTGCAATGCAAAGAAAACTGAAATACAAGCTTTTAACCACAACACACCAATAAACATAAAATCACATGATGGAACAATTTTAAAAATCGTAAACAATTTTAAATATCTAGGAGCATGGATGGAGAGCACAGACAAAGACTTCAAAGTGAGAAAAGCTTTAGCTTGGAGCGCATGTCATAAGTTAAGAAAGATATGGACATCAACACTCTCCAGGAAAATTAAAATTAGACTATTTATCGCTACAGTCGAATCAGTGTTACTTTATGGTGCAGAAACCTGGACTCTAACAAAGACAATGAAAAAACAGCTTGACGGATGTTACACCAGAATGCTACGAATGGTCCTCAATATTTCATGGAAATAGCATATCCCCAATAGTCACCTATATGGAGAACTACCTCCAGTATCCATCAAAGTCCAACAGAGAAGAATGCAGCTAGCCGGACATTGTGTCAGACACGAAGAAGAAGTAGCCAACATACTTGTCCTATGGCAACCAATGGATGGGCATGGAAATCGAGGAAGGCAAAAATTTACGTATGTAGACAACATATTGCAAGACGCAGGGCTGGACAATACAGCTGAGTTGAAAACAATCATGATGGATAGAGAGTGCTGGAAGGATTGTGTCTCCATACTTGGGCGATGTGAAAATCGACCAAGATAGATAGATAGATAGATAGATGGAGTACACAAACTATGGATTTTTCCTAGATTCACCAGATCTAACAATTTTTTTTACTGTTATTTTACTCCCTGATACGAGGAAACGTCCACTAGACATGTTTTTTAGACACGAAACTGTAAACACTTAGCTCTTCCATGTTCTTGGTTAAACGTTTAAAAACTTTCCTAAATAAAGACATGGTTTTCAAAGTTTTAGTCAACAGATAGCTGCCATGGTCTGCAACATGAAACAAAAGGGCTTTTAAAAATTTTAAGCGTGCATTTTTAATGAAATTATTCAGATATCTTGACTAGAACCTCTAAGGATGGAAAGAAAACCTCGAGTCCTTAGCAGTTTTTTCTGGGGGAATAATTTTGCAATTTTGATCCTTGACTAAAGCCAAAGAGACAATTTCCATTCAGACAAATAATTTCAAGTCGAGTAATCATAACACTAACAAAATATTTTCAAGTGTTATTCCTCTTCCATCAAAATTCAATTTGATAAAGAAAATAGGGCCACCAACATTTGAATTCAAACGAAACAAAAGAAATTTATTTCAACATAGTTGATGGGTGAAGAAAAATTTATAATAGAAATACCAACAATCTGTACATTATTCGTGTTTCAAAAGAGACACCCTTGTCTTCATGTTTGGTGTTATATTGGTGCTCTGTACTTGATCAGATTATCTTGCCTGGCTCCACGTTAGATCGTCTCAATAGGAAAGGAATGATTACAAGAAGACTACCTGCAGAGTGATAACTCAGTCCTATTTTTCCTCATAAGGTGACGTAACAATAGTAAAATCGACCATATTTCTGAGATAGGAATATCCCTTCATGGATAGCTAACAAGCGACGTTTAAAAATTAATACTGGAAACCAGCTGAAGATAATAATTCTGTGTTTTGAAAACTGGCACTTGTTAACATTTTCCTTGATACAACCATATGACGTCAACAAGAAAGCACAGCAGAAAATCAATGATCTTGTACAATTGAATACGAAATTTCACTTCAGAGTTAAAATATTCTATTCCCTTCTATTTCTTAGCTATTGTTTAAGTCACTTTCCTTGTATTTATTAATCAATAAACTAATTAGTACCTGAGTTCATTTGTGTTGCTATGGTTCCTTGGGCTTTATAAATTTACAACTGGCTGCGTTTCAAGATACTCTTCTCATATTATCAGGAATTTATAATGATATTTGCCTCATTTTACATACTCAAGATTTTCAGATACGCTTGTAGTTTAACAAGAAAATTTTTCTCATAACTTGCATTCGTAGTTTCTTTTTTCCGTTTTATGGTGGTGGTGGTGGTGGTATGGAGTTGTATACGTTTTAGCCAAACATCAGTCAGATGATCCATATCTTTCTCCAAGCAAGGATTTGTATTCAGAAGAAGATTGTGAGTCTCCTTGAACTAGCTGTCAATTGTCTACTTTAATATATACGTTTTGAACTCTTCCTACATTTTTATGTTTTCAAAATCTTGATTTGCCTCCAAAACTGTTTCTGCAATAGAACTCTTCCAATAGTGATAACATTCTGTTTTACAATGGCAACTTGGGCAAATATTTGTCCTTCCTATAGCAGTTTCTTCTGAAGTATTGTTATTGATTTATAAAGAAGGAGCCCCATTATAAATGATCGACTTGCACTCACACACCTTGTTGTTAGCAAAGCCCCTATCCCCAAACTTCTTTAAAGTTTACAGAGAGAGCACGTAGGTGGTGTGAAGCACTGCCTACCATCGGGCTCCATGCTGACCGATTCGGTCTCTTGTTTTTCTGCAGCGCATAACAGTGGCTTCCAAGGCAATCATAGTTACAACAGGTGGAAATGGTTGAGTTTTGTTTGATATTGTTTTATCATTCTGTTTATTTAAGTCGTAAAATCTAGAATTCCAAGATTTTCTGGTACGAACTCTGTGCGGAGTCACATATCATTTGTGTATGCTTTCGCCTATTTAATGTTATACTCATAATTCAAATATCTTCATACCAGAGAGGGACTAGTTTAAACAGACGTAAAGTCAGTTTTAGCTTTTTCTAAACAGCTTCAGGTGAAAGCAAATGATTTATTTTTGGCACCTTTTACTAGACTATTCCTTTCTCTTTGCGAAAGGATCATTAGTGAAAGGTAGTCTTTGTACGACCAAGAGTCCCTTAATATATCGAAAAAATTCAACGTGAAATACAACCGTTAAGAAAGTAGTAAAGACTTCGGTAAATACAAGAGACTGCGTTTTTTGCCTTTGTTATTGTTATATTATTGTTATTGTTATTATTATTATTACCTAGATTTATTTGTCTTTGTTTGCCTTGTTAGCGAAATAAACACCGAATGTAATCGATGAGCTTGGGGTGTTGACACATGGGGTAAGGAAAGCTACACCGTTTTTATTGACAGCACCTTTCTCAGTAAATGTGGTGTTTCCAATAGGGTGGCCTTCTGTATCAGTTCAATATATACTTAACTAGACAGTTACCTAACCCAATTTTCACAGTTCTTTCGAATCATTCTGAATTTCTATAGTTACTATAGCTTACGTCGAATGGGAAAACTATAGTTTTCCCATTCGACATCCTATTAATTCCTATATCAAGGTCTTTAAAGTTCGAAAATTTTTCTACTTCCTTTACTGCTATATTTCTTTGAGATGGTGATGAAATATCTACTAGGTAACAGGCTTTCATCGGTGGTCATTAATCTATATGTCTGGTCTGTTAGCCTTTATTTCCCGACAGGCATATCTCAGAGGATCATTACTTCTTCAGCATTCGTAACTGATTTCGGTTTATGGTTATACCAGTTTTTGCCTACTTGACAACTGTACCGTTTGATGACCTTAAAATACAAATAACCCGTCACCTTATTACGTCAATGGATGTATTCTTTCACTGCAAGAACAGGGAATTCAGATGTTATATGCTCAATGGTTTCTTCAATTTTTTCACAAAGGCGATTCATTAGGCTGGTTCCATCCTTGATGATTTTTTGCCTGTAAGATCTTGCAGGCAGATAATTACATGGGCGGCGATGACCAGACCTTCAGTTTCGGAGCTTGAGCCAAGAGCTCCTGAGCCAGTTGTTTCTTTAGAAAGAGACAGTTTACAGAGAACAAACTAATAACAAAGTTAAACAAAGTAAACAACAGTTTAGAGAGAACAGATGCTGGCTCTGCCAAGATGACGTAATTTGAGGCTTAAAAAGCATTTAAACTATACCACTGGGGAAAACAAGCAGAAGCAAAAGAGCTTTACAATCCATCCATTCATCAAGAGAAATCTACATTCATAGAAAGATTTAATACAACGAGAGGCAACAACTGCATAAGGATGAAGATATTGGGAGAAACAAGTAACATGAACTTCAACAAACCAATCTGGTACAATTAGGGAAAGCTTATTAGAACGCTTTTCATGATAATGCCTATACACACGACTTGGATATTTCGTCGATGAGATAAAGGTAGAATAGTAGCAGCAAAGTTTGGATCCATTAAGTTAAAAATACGTCTCTAACTCAATTAAAAACATCAAGATGGTATGAGGGAGCACCTGTTCAGGTATGGCAACAGCACTCAATGCAAGGAAAGGTGGTAACTTTATAAAGATACAGTATGACCTCAGGCTTCAGGTACTCTCCAACAAGATACAAAAATAAAACCTTTTAAGGACCAGACTTATCCAGAGATTAAATATAAGAATCCTAAGAATATGAAAAATGAAGCATTATCATTGATGAGCATTTACCAATAGAAGAAGCAAACTCACCAGGGTTAACATCAAAATGATAGTTGCTGAATATTAGAGGAACATTAGATTTCAGGCTTTTATTGAACGAAATCAGTTGCCGTTTTGGTACATTTAAAGAAACCAGTCACTCCCCTCCCCCATTCTACGACACCCTGAAGATCAGGCTCTAAATGTTCCACAAGTTTGACTTGTTTTTGTTAAGTTGCCTTGTGGCCAAAACCAGACCATAAGGCAGTGTTATCGGAATAAATGTATATAAATGGAAGAAACGTATCAGGAAGATCACTGATGTAAAGAAAGAAAGACTTTGACCAAGAATCTTGCCTTGAGAATTTACAACTAGGAGCTATCTTTGGACATAAAACTAGTTATGTTAGGGCATTTCTCGGTATTTTGGCTGTTACATCACTATATCATGGTACTTTTGAACATGCCACTGTACATACGGATTGTCGCTGCCACTACAGCTTGAGAAAGATCTAAAAAGAGATGGTGTACCACAGCCAAAATTGACCTGATACTAAGAATTACGAATTGGTTAGACAGATTAATGTGGCTGTGGCTTATTGTTGCTCATCGTCTTGAGAAACAAAGTTAGAAGGTATGTGAAAACAGTAATGTCTTAACGAATAACTTCATCTGTTATTAATTAGTATTTTCTTTGTATCCCTTTGAATTGAAACTAAACTTAAACAACTGCTTCTATGAAATAAGGATGTGGTGAGCATTTGGTAAACTTTGTATCTTGGGCATAGACTAAGAATATAGTGAAATTTTACAAAGAAATTACTTTTCCAATATATGTGTGAGCTTTTTGTGGTGCATATTTAAACTGAAATGATAAATGAAAACATAACAAGGAACTGTAGCTGCAAAATGAGGTCTTTAAATATAATACTGTAGTAACGATTAACCTTGTTTTACTACATGTTTTACTTATTCCCTGTCTCTTAATGGCTTTTTGAACTGAAATTAAAACTGATGAGAAGCTTCATAAAACACATTTATGGTAAAGGAACACTGAGATTGAAAAATACAACGTTTCAAGTACATCAAAGCTTGATCAAGCATTGTGATATTTCTTCTCAAAACAATTATATATTAAAGTTGATCCAAATGAAGTATTAAACTGTTGACTACAAGGAATTGCTATCAATTTTCATTTTATATCCAGAATCAGTGTATAGTAACAAATTGACCACACATTCCTTTAATTAAAATTTTTAGGAAACACAGAATTCACCAGGCGATGTAGTAGGTCAAATATTTTTGCAAACACCTTACAAGGCCCTGAACTAAAAAAAATTCAAAAGAGCCAGCAAAAGAGTATTGTTTTCTTTGTAAACAAAAACAAACAGATTAAAGTGAGTCTCTGACACTTATGATTGTAGCCATTACCGCAATTAGAAATAACTAAGCGAAATTTGTTTACGTGGCCAGAACTTCTCACTAATTTAATTGCCCTATTATGAAAGAAGTTCGAGTCTACCCAAGCGAAAAGTATCAGGTTCCTGTTATTATGTCACTTTTAGTTAGTATAAGAGAAAAGTTTATGAAACCTGATAAGTGCTAGAAGCTTCTAACAAAGTTTAAAGCAATGAATGACAATGCCTCCAAGAGCTACAATGATTGACATGTTTACGGAAAGAGTGAAATTGGCTAACCGGAACAAAACATATCGAACGGGGGGGGGGGGGGTTGTAGAAAGGGAATGTTAAAATTTGGTAGACAAAAGTTAAAATTACAGGTAGATCCCCAGGTCTTGTGCTAAGCCTGAACTTGTTACCCGTTAATTAATCGATCATAAGTGACGAATCTCTGCAATTTAGCTAAGTGTCGGGTCACTGCCTTGATAAGACTATTATTTACTATAGGGCCAAAAACTATGGTCATTAAATGAGCACGACGACTTAAAATCCAACAAGACAAGGATAAGCTATTCTGGTACTGTGGTGGAAATTTCTAAGACCCTTTACTAGAGATATGACATAGTAGAGTATTAGCGGACTAGTTTTATGTCGTTGATCCGAAATGTGGGCTGAAGTTGCATTTTTCCTAGAGAATTACACTTTTGGATCTAATTCAGAATTTGAGAATGGACTGCAGTAAGAGACGAGGAAGTTGACATTTTCCCTCTCGTTTAGAAGAGAACAAATGCTCTTGGGAACTAACAGGGAAACATGGTCGCGTAATCTGTAATGATTAAGAGGAAGAAAAAGAGAAGAGAGATAAATAATCAAGATTCTTTTATAACCAGAATCACAAAATCTTCTTACCTTTATAATCTCTGACCTGACTCTTTTGTCAGATAACTATGATCAATCTGCTTTGTGGTCGATGTTTATGCAGAATCTTATGTATAACAAATAGTCTGTCATTTTATGCTAGCCATCATTAACTTGAGTCATGATGTATGAAGGCAAGAATAGTGTGTTTAGGAAAACTGTTTTCAGAGCACTTTTGGGATTTTATTTTTGTATTGCATTCCTGATTAGAGTTCCCTTTTGGTTCCTTTGAATTACTCTGTCATTATCTTACCATTGCCACGCAGGCGTATTTTGCCTTTTTGGTATACCCATGGATTTGTATCAAAGTGCTTCATTCTGACTGACAAGCACCATTTCTTTTGAAAATTTGTAGGGTTTCGCTACTCAATTTTCTGCTAGCCTTAGTTTTTAAAAGCCCTGAATCAGCTTCTGAATTACGTACATCTCCATTATGTGGAGTGGATATCGTATCAGTACTGTAAATTTATTAAGGCTATTATACACGGTTTGAATCTTAGTCACTATATATATTATTTATTTATCTACCATTTAAGTGTTGTAATCCTCAGCGTGGATTGAAAGATGTAAAATCAGTGAAAGCAGTAAGAAACTTAAAAGTCAATGTAAAAAAGAAAAAAAGCCAAAGAAAAACAAACTCCAGAAACAGGACTGATTAAAAGATTTCAGAACGTCGTCAGCTTAATAGAATTTGATTATGTCCAAATTCTATGAAAAATGGTTTAAAATAGAAGTCAAAAATAAAAAACCCATCAAATAGCAAATAGCAAATAGCAAATAGAAAATAGCAAATAGCAAATAGCAAATAGCAAATAGCAAATAGCAAATAGCAAATAGCAAATAGCAAATAGCAAATAGCAAATAGCAAATAGCAAATAGCAAATAGCAAATAGCAAATAGCAAATAGCAAATAGCAATAGCAAATATCAAAAAGAATGTTCATAAAATACTCCTTAACCTAAAATATACCTACAAGGAGGGAAAAGAAAAGAGAAAGGAAGAAAGGAAGAAAGACACAAAAACTAAATTAGATTAGTATCTTTGAAATGATGTCACGTTATTTCCAGCCTATGACATCGTCTATGCAGGGTGATATATAATGTGGTGTGTAACGTCCTGCAGTTTCAAACCTTTAAAATTCAAACTTGAATATTTCTAACTTATGTAAACAAAAGCATATGAATACACCAGTTGTCTCATAGTACGTAATAATATACTTGATTATTACAACCGATCTATAAGGAAGGAACCCCTCGCTTCTTTAAATTTTAGTTTTAATTATTCCGGGGATAGTTGTGTAAATAATGAAGCTTTTGTATTAGCAACACTGTTACTGAGACTTTTAGCAGTGAAAGAGCCAGTCAATTAGAACAATAAATTTTATTCAAATATTTTTTTGAATGTTGTTAAAATTCAAGACCTTTTAACTTAAAACGAAGACCTTAAAATATTATCACTTTTAAGTTTGGAAGCGTCAAAAAATCTTTTTCAAATTGCACCTAATAAACGAAATTTTGCCCCAGATTTATAATCTTTATA